>JAWZYV010004857.1:0-11577 GCA_038373885.1 Cheiracanthium punctorium | reverse complement strand
GTCATTACGAATTAGGTGAGAAAAAATGCCAAAAATCGCATAAAACATAAAATAAAAAAAAATCTAGGTCGAATTTTGAAAAAAATCGCTTCGAGGTGCACAACTACATGTTTACATCTTCCCGAGTACCAAATTTGGTGTTTCTAGGTGTAGCCGTTTGTCCGTAACGCTGCCGACAGACACACACACAGACAGACACCTTCTTCTCTACTTATTATAAAAGAAGGTGTCTGTGTGTGTGTGTGTGTGTGTGTGTGTGTGTGTGTGTGTGTGTGTGTGTGTGTGTCTGTCTGCAGCGTTACGGACAAACGGCTACACCTAGAAACACCAAATTTGGTATTCGGGAAGATGTAAATATGTAGTTGTGCACCTCGAAGCGATTTTTTCAAAATTCGACCTAGATTTTTTTTTATTTTATGTTTTATGCGATTTTTGGCATTTTTTCTCACCTAATTCGTAATAACGGCGGAAATTACGCTCGCAGCAAAACGGCATTTGTATCATCGGATAGAGGAGAAAATTTTCTTTTAAAAACAGTTTGTTCTGAATACTTAACCTGATTTACCGATTTTTAGGAATTTTTTTACTAAACATCTGCTTCGCGATTTTTTTTCGTAAAATAATTTTAAAACTGTCGCATCTTGAATTCTATCCGTCATAACTTTTAGATATTTTGACAAATCGTGAAACATTCTTTTCTCCCTCTTTTAAAATAAAAACGAAAAAATTATGTAAATTAGATGATTTTTTACGAATTTTAATGCAGCCTAATGTTTAGAATTTAATAGCATCAACGCGATCTTACGCCATTCATTACATTGCGATCACGGCACGAGAATTTATGTTCGGCTGTTGCCACAGAAAGGATTAGAAAAAAGGGTTTTTTCAACCAATCGAGTTTTTAAATGGGATATCAGAATTTCAATTCGCAAGTGAGGATCTATGACGTCAAATGCTTTAAGATACCAAAAATTACGCCATAATTTTAACTCATTTATTCCAGCTCTATTTTCAACACAGGGAGACGATATTTTGATTAAAATTTACTGTAGAAATAAGCTAAGAAATTCACGATTATTATTATTAGAAGTGGTATTTTAATCCGGTGCTTATTTAAAAATTGAAATGTTTTCACGGCGCTGAAAATGTAAAAGTTACAAAGTTCGTTTCAAAGCGCGATATATTAAAATTTTTCTATTTATTATTTTTATTTTTGGCATTTAATTTAGCGCAGGCGTTGCCTAACATACGCATGCAGGTTGCGAGTATAGTTTTATTTTAACGTTGAATTACGTTCCTCCATAAAGGTCACGCAAAGTTTTAATGATACCGTTTGAAAACAATTATGCGAAATATCGAAAGTAACTCCGAAATTAATCTACCGGGGTATCCTTTACGGCAGTCAAACAGTGACGTCATAAATTAAAAAAAAATTGTGAAATTTGTAAACTCTGCAACTCTAACGCCCTGTCACAATTAAAATGGGAATAAGTAGCTCCTCGAGATTACACAGTTTGATGTTTTTCAGGAGACAGGACTATGGAGGATATAAAAGATATCGCTATTGGATATTTAAAATGGCACCCCTTGGATATTTTCTCCCCACAGTAAGATGAAATGGTTTACGGCGCTAAATACGCCAATCTTATAAAACTATGTATAAATTAAATATATATGGAGAGTTTCCTTAATGGCAACCATTATGTGAAATGATTATTATTTATGCTAATGCGTAAATTGCAAAGAATCGCCACAGAATCAAAAGATCCCATTGAGGCCAAATAATCTAAGCTGTTTCTTTTAAGGGTGCCTTGAAGAGGGAGAAGCGAGTATAGATAGTATTAATGTACGTAATAGGTAGTATTATTAGATTTGTAAAGATAGTATGAATAAATCGCAATGTACCACGTTAATAAATATTTCATGAAATTAAAAGTGTTTATCCTTTTTCAACGGTTGTCTTACAACCAACTAAACGAAAAGTAATTCTAATTTGCGTTAATATATCCCGCAGTCATTTCAACAGAGGGGATTACTTGAACTTTTTTAAAAATGAAATTCTGTTTTGTCACATGCAGATATGATTTTAGTAGTAAAATATTCCCTTCTTCCCGTATGAAGAGCCGGTGCGCAGCTATTTTAAAAACATCTCTTGAAAATAGCATAAATGAATTCAGAAGACCTCAAAACGTGTAAATACACCAAAATCTCGATGTCGAATTTTTTTTTTATGATTGCAATACTTTCCTTATATGGTACATTTTCGGAAAGAAATAAATGGTGCTCCATTTCATGTAGTGTCTTAGGTATTTAATGCTACAACTTGAGCCTAAAAAACAGTATGATGTAGAAATAAGACATTTTGAAAGCCAGGAGTTCTCTGCAAACCATTAAGCTTTCCACTTTTTTGATAGTGAATGACACTGACGTAGTTTTTTGAGTCATTATACTGCAATGATCAGGTTAGTACTCATGACACAAACTTTACATTAAGAGTCAAATAATTTTGCTCTTTTTTTTTTTTAAATTCCACATCACGAATAATTTCGAATTACACATGTAAGGAAAATTTTCGTTTCCTACCGTGCGAAGAACGGGCACGCAGCTAGTTTATAATAAGTAGAGAAGAAGATAAGATATTATAAATGCATTCGAGTATAATAATTAATGTATAATAATTATCTCTTTGCAACATTTCACAATATTTGAAATTGTGTATGAGATATAGGCCTATTGTAGTTTTACATATTTTATTATAGGATATTAAGAGTTTTAAAGAAATGAAAGGTCCACGGGAAGAACGATTAGAGTCCAATACAGTAGATTCTCCAAAATTCGAAAGGCGCGCGGAACTTTCATCGTTCTTCCCCAGTAAACTGTATCTTTGGGGTATCTTTTCAGTGGATTCTCATCGTTCTTCCCCAGTAGACTGTATCTTTGGGCTATCTTTTCAGTGGATTCTCAGCGTTATTTCCCATTATGGATTAAGGATATTGATAGTGCCACTAATGAACAACAGAATGCAGTAGAAACCTCAACATTGACGAAAAGTGGACTCTCACCGTTCTTCCAGTGGACCCGACCCTTCAAATGTAATTCACAATTTATAATCATACAAAGTATGAATGGAAGCTACAGAAAGAAAACGGATCGAGCTTCTTGTGCAGAATCAAATTAAATTAAATTTAAATGTATAATTATAGGTCAATATTAAATTGATGCTTTAAGCTAAGGCATTTCTCGAGTGCAATTGGGTACAGTGCTTCAAATGCAAGAAACGGTTGCACGAAGATTGTAATAGTGATCATTTGTATTGAATTAAATGTGGAGGCATATATTGAAACATGTATTCTTATTAGACGCACTTAAATAGTTTTGGACATAAAATCCAGTTTACAGATTTGTTTGTTCCTCCATACTTATTTTCAATCCATAAGTAATTTTCCAATATTTATGTCATTTTTCTCACACCATAACTAGTAGTATTTTCCTCGTATTTATGTCACAATATGTCACAATTCACATGAGTTTATCTAATATTAAATTTTCAGTCATATACATGAGGAAAAAGCAATTTAGAGGCATAAGTATGTATGTATAACTAATTAAATATTGAAATGCAGTCTGTCATTTTCTTTCAATATTTTATCATTTCAAATTCGTCTCCACTAAGGGAAAAAAGTGCCTTAATAGTAGCGTTTTCCCTCGAAAATTACCTTATGTGTAATTTCTTTAATTACATTTTGTCTTGTCACATTTTTAATGCACTGCAATTGCTTCTTGTCACATTTTATACTAAAACCTTCTGAAAAACTATAAGTCTCTCTGTGTAGTTTGAATATGATAGCTTTATATTCAATTAATTCTTGTAATTAACTCTGGACATTAAGGAATTGATGCATTAATACTAGAATTATTTTATATATATTTATTTTGCAAGATATAAAATAATATGAACTAGAATATTAACTAGCTGTGTCAAACTTTTCCATCTAGTCTATGATTTTTTTTCCACTTTAGTATAAGTGCACGCATAAGGAAAATTAATGGAGTTTGTATGCAGATAAATAGTTATATAATTTTCCATATCAACTCATTATATAAATCCTAAATTTAACAATTTTTACCCTATCAGAAAGATAAAGCTAATATGAATAAATCACATCGCTAAATTTCTAGTTTATAAGTAAGTATTCTGTGCAAGTTATAGTTTTTAAGTTATGTATACTTCACATGATTAAGTATGTGGAAAACATAATGATTGATGGCTCTTCAGAGAGGTGTGAGTGTTTAAACCTCTTCACATGAAATGCTCTTGAAAGAAATCGGTTAATTAAGTAGAAAGTTTGTGATGTACCAGAGAAAGTTGAAAGAAACTTTGAATTCTTGACTAATCTGATTACTAAAATGTTACAGAAACATAACCCATCATGCATTTTTTTTAGTCTAAATAAATAAGTTTTTGATATTTGAACTTAAAAAAAAGTAATAAAAAAATAAAGTGACGTTAGTTGTAGATTTATCGTAAATTGTCATGATAAGAAGAATTTTGCAATCACACTTTATGCTTTAAAAAATAAAATAACCGTATGCTTAAGTGGAGAAAGTTTATAGACTTGGTACAAGTCATGTACAATGATGTCCAAAATCAAGTTATAGATGCAAAATTCCTGATACAATGAAGTCTCGATTCACGCTAGGGATGCGTTATCTTTGCGTTAATGAAAATTTCGCGTATGCGACTTCCGATTTGATTAAGGGAAAGCTACACGGAAGCTATCTGCCTAAGAGGGGGAATGTCTTATGCGGGGACTTCTTAAGGGTTTCGTAAGCGTATTCACGTTACGGCTGGAGAAACATCCCGGAATTCTAGAACATCAGATCGACGCTGCATCAGGCCTGAACCCAGGCCCTTCAAACTTTGGCGATCTACCACGTTCAGTACTTTAACCCCTCGGCCATTGTTGGTCCATACGACTTTTTGAAAGCCATACATAAGTATTTCAGACTCTTATAAGCACCCGACTAACTGTTTTGAACTATTCCCTAACTATTACCCTTTAAATTTAAATTAATGAATAAATGAATGCTTGTGTTTCTTAGTATCGGCGAGCACGAAACTTCTAAATGCCATTTCTGTTTTGCTTTTTTTTCTCGATTACGGAGTGCTATATTATAATCAAACATTGAATGCATGTAATTGATACACTGTAGTCGGTGCTCATGTATGCTAAACATCAAGTTAAGTGAGACGAGGGTTTACAGTATTGATATAAATTGACCAAATCAGAAGAGTAGATAAACATATTTAATAAAGAAAATCGTATACGTCATGGTGAAATCGAATTTAAAGCAGATTCACATTACTGAACTTGATTTATTAAAAAAAAGTATGTTCGAATTCATTTGCCAACCTGCCAAGTTTCTGCTTCTTTTTCCGTTTCTAATTACAACAACTGAAACGTTCAAACGTTATTTGTTCCACTTCGTGTCATGTATATCTTTTTCACAGATTTACTTCTTATCTGAAACGATAGGAATATTGCTTACGGATAGTATTTGAAACGAAATTTTCTTTCGCAAAGTCACTTGTCCTATAAATAGAAATATGCTGTTAAGAGATATATATAAAGCGCAAATGCTCCGCTTTCTATTATAAAACAGGGAAAATTCTTTCCCATAATCCACACCAGTCACTTTTATTGATATACATTTTCGTCTTGATCGCATTTGGGGAATCCCACCTGCTATCTGTGCATGACGGGAAATTTCTAGCTGAAACGCGAACTTCTTTTTATCCATTATTTTCTTATACCATGATTTTATTTTATTTTTTACAAGTTACTAAACAATTCAACACATTTCTTTCTCTCGCACGATTTTGTTGTAATGCAATGGTCTAAAAATAATTCTAATTTTTAAAAATGTATTCAAGTTACCACTTAAGGAATGAAATATTTAATAGATATCTACTTTTGGAACTTCAAAGCAATACACTAATGAAACAATACTAACAATATATTGTGATTTCTTACACTTTGGAAATACTTATCAAAACTTTCTGTCGTTAATGTTATTTTTTCTATTACTTGTAGGTACGTGTAGATATTATGAAAGATCTTTAAAATTAATTAGCAATTGATGTTTTTATTTTGCAGCCTACACTGCAAAAGACATTTTCCTACATTACAGCACAATGTGCGGGTAAACGTAATGCCAACATGTTGTGATGTTGTGATGTAAAGACTGTGTCAATGTGTACAACAAATTGACACAGTCTTTTGTCTGACAAGTTATTCGTGATTGGATTATTAACGTCATTAAGTCATTTCGTGAGTGGGTTTACAACACACAGTGCTGCATTCCAAATTTGCAGCACTTGTATTATATTATTTTAGAGCAATATATGTGGTAAAATCAAAGGCATTTCTTATAGTGCAGTACTTCTAGCACACGTACAAGAACACTCCACCAGTCAATCAGTCAATTTACATTGACAACAGCCATTTTATTAGTAAAAATTGTGTTCTCTTTACGAATGCACAAACTATCTCGATCAATTATTTCTTTATCAAATTATTCATTATCTAAGTGTTCTTAAATGAATGATGAAAACATCGCTTCGCTAACTTAGCTTCTGATGATGTAACAGTACTCGTGTAGAGAACACATGGATGAGAGATAATCACTTTTCATCCCTTTTTAAATTATTCTTTATATTATGTATAAGCTGTAGTGACCTTATATTGATAAGATAAAACGTCAATAATTTTATTGGGAGATTAGATGTGATTAGATATAAATATTTTAGTCAAAATGAGCAAGCCGCTGGCGTATGAAGTTTTTCACACGTCGAAAGAACTTTTAAAATTTCATTTTGTTATAACTCCAGTACTAAAAGCATAATTATGACGAATTTCAATTACTTAAAAAGAAGATTAAGCTTCCTTAGAAGGCAGAAAGTTGAATATTACGCAAACAAACGTACACATATAGACAAGGTGATTCAGAACTTTCGGAAAACACATGTAAACAGTAATAGAGGGTAATCTATTACTGCTTAAATGTGTGGTAAGAAACGTCGGAGTAAGAATCTTTAGTAAGAAACTTAGTCTTCATGTACCTATTAATAATGAGTTTGGAAGGTGTTTTGGAGTATTAATGACGTTTTCGACCATGGTTTAAGAAACATTAACACATCTTTCACAGAAAACACTTGACTAAAATTGATACTTTGCAAATCTATATCATTCCATTGATAAAATTGTCAGAGAAAAGCCAATTGTTCATGAAACTCGATAAAGAAATTAGACGAAGACTTCAACACTTCTTCCAAAGTGACTTTTAACAGGTACTTCAAGATGGCGTTTCCGATCCCACATCGTTATATGATTCTGAACTGTTTTCGTTCTCTCTACCACCCCTTACATGTTTCTTCCCAGCGTTCTGAATCAACCTGAATACACCCAGGCAGCGCACAGAGGTTCTCTCGACGTCTTCTAACATTGAGATAACCCGTGTGTGCTAGACTTGCAATTTAAAGACCACTCCTTCAAAATTGTACAGTTTCGATCAACCTCTCCATGTTCTACTTATAAATTTGTAATAAGTGTAACGATATTTTCTCGCATGGGGAATAATGCATGGTTGGAAATAATAGAAGGTGGTTAAAATCAGGCAGCTAATTTGATTTCGAAACGGTGACTTTCGATATTTTGAAAACCGTAAACTCCATAACCCAGCAACACATACATTTTTAGGGGGATTACCTGTGCGGTTAATCTCTATGTAAAAAGGAAAAATAGTGATATACAAACTTTATGCAAAAAACTTTATGCAAACTTATGCTTAAAATAATTCATATAGAGTTAAGCAAGTTTTTCTGAATAATATCTTCAGAATTTAAAAATTTTACCAATTCATGCTAATCTTTTGTAAAATATATATATATATATATATATATACTTATCGAAATTCTTTTTTAAAATTACTTTGCGACACTTTGAATATTATTACTTTAACCATAAAAATGTACTTAAAAAATAAATTTTGATTGGATGCAAATTAAAAATAAATTCTGTATAAAGTATTAAAAAATCTACTACATATCTAAATTGAAACTGTCTTTTAATTTCCACGTGAGCTTTTGGTTCATTTATATTAAAAACTGTGTTAAACAAATGTAATATCTTCGCTGCAGCACTTGCAAGCCTTTCTTAATAACATGCAAACCCTCTCCTCCATTACCATAAAAAACAGAAATGTTTTGTCTTATCATTGTGTTCTTTGTTATCTGCTTTAATCGGTGCAGAAACCATTTCTATGTTAATGTACTTAATTTTCTAAATGAAATTTCCTCAGCGATAAGTGTTCTGAGCTATCTTAATGGTTTGTTTTTATAAAAGCACAAGAGATAGCACGATTTTCACATCCCGGTACATAACAATATTGCATTAATATTAAATTCTTTCGCGTTTTTTGAAGATTAAAAATTCTTCAGGAATATGTACTAGTTTATTAGGGGGATTTGAAAATAAAATCGTGTTTTCGTATGTCAATATTTCACCTAGCCAAAAGTACTGAAGGTAATAATAAGAAATTTCACATGTACCGGGTGTCTGAAATTCAGGGCTTCGAACCGGTACTGAACCGGAAATCAAAAACAAAAAAACCGGTTATTTTGGTCGAAACGAACACCAGAACTGAACCGAAAAAAATATCGGTTTATTTGGGTTCGATATATCTTCAGTCATTTTGCTGCTCTAACCAACGGATCAATTCTACATACTTTAACCAACTTACCAATTAAATAAAGAATAAAATATTTTAAATTTTGATAAATTCCATTTTTTTGTTTATGATATTGTATTTTTGTACAAATAACTATTACATAATATAAAATTATTCTTTCGGAACTGAACCGGAAACTGGTATTTTTGACGGAATGAAAAAACCGGAACTGAACCGATATATTTAATTTTAGTTGAACCGGAACGAAATACGGAACGAAAAAAATTACGGTTCCAAGGCCTTCTGAAATAAAACGACCCTATTTTAAAGTTGTCTACATACGAAACTATTGTTGAGAAAGTTACAAACTTTGTGTAGGACATAATGAAGGTATAGGAATTTGCTTGAGAGAGAAAAAAAAATAGTTTAACTATCCGACACCAGGGGCCACTTTCCTGATTAATGGCCTCTCCGATCCCCAGGCCTCAATTCTTGAGACTTTTCGCTTTGAAGGAGTTTGAAACTTTTGGTAAGTCGTGATAAACAAGAACTTTGCGTGATCTTAAAGACAGCCTTTCACAACATGCTCGTAAAATTTACCTGACACACATTGCGGTTAGCTGTGGAGTATGCTCTTTTGTGATTCCAGATGGTAGCTGACAAGGATGACCGTTATGTTAAACAAGTTTTGGAGTAATAATATTTGTAAATGATCATAAATGTATGCTAAATATGTAATTTATTAAAAAATGGGGGCGGACAGTTGAACTAATTTTTTTTTTTTATTCGCTCAAAGAAATCCCCATACCTTCATTATGTTCTGCACAAAATTTCATTATTTCCTCAACAATAGTTTCGTATGTTAACAACTTTAAAATAGGTTTGTTTAGTTTAGGACACCCTGTATATCAGCATTTTTTTAAATTTTTAAATAGATGCTAGATTCGACAGAATTTTTCCAAAATTCGTTACCTGTGGGAGGGTAAAGGGCAAAACATTCTTTTTTATACATATCTTTCAATCTTAAAGAAAAAAAAGATGTCCATAGATTTTTTTCTTTTAAAATGCAACACTCACGAATATTTAAAATTCAATTTTATGACATTTTGTAATTCGTCCCCCAAGGAGGGTAGGTGATCCCACCCCTTTTATAGATATAAGTTTCTTCAAAGAAAAAAAAATCTATGAAGTTATTTATTTAAAGTATAACAAATATGAGTTCTATATTTGAGTACAGATTAGCCATAGTTAAAAGTCTGTTGAAATTTATTGGTTTGAATTTTATGTAAAAAAACGGCATTACTTTCTTGCCTTCCTAATATAAAATAAAATTGGGAAGGTGGGGTAAGATAACAAGTTCCTTATTTTTCCGACTCAATTATTAATAGCAAAAAAATTTCAAGGCAATTCATGACTCTAAAGTTGGATAATGAACCTGGCTACAAATATTTTAAGTTGAGATCATGCTGTTAGTATCGACTCAAATACATTTCTGTTTATAAATTTTAGACTTTGAGGCTTAGAGAAGGCCTTTTAGTTTATTCACGATAACCTCGGATGTTCTTAAATAAGTTTAAATAGAGAAAGACGATAAGGGGTAAAATAACGAACAGATCTACATGATATTCTCTTCCTCCACTTCCAGCGGCCACCAAGAAAAAAAATCTGGAGTGACTCCACTCGACTTTCCGAACACTTATGATTAAGATAATTACGAAGCATTTAAATAAATTTTAATCGATGAATAATTCAAACGTATATACCAAACTGAAGCTCAATCAAATGCGCCGTTTAAACGATAACGCACATTCAAGAATTTCTCCCCATACGCCATAACGTAAAAGAAATCTTTGTCGTAGTACTGTAGAAAAACTATAAGTCCTACACTCACCAAAATCAATACCGGTTTTGCGACGGTGGTTTGTGACATATATACCCAATTTGAGCTCAATCGAATGCCCCGTTTAAGAGCTATCACGTTCACACACACACACACACACACACACACACACACACGTACGTATACATCTCGTAAAAATAGCATAAATGAATTCAGAAGACCTCAAATGTGTAAATACACCAAATTCTCGATGTCGAATTTTTTCATGATTACAATAAATTCCTTATGGTACATGTTTGGAAAGTAATAATAAGCATTTTCAAATTTTTAAAGACGTCTTCAGTATATTTTCTAAACGTGTGCCATTCCAAACTCTCAACGTTGATGGCTATATTGTTCAATATCGACATTAGAAAATGATTTCGAAGCGATTGCTTAAATGTTCACAACCAGAAAATGAAGGAATATATATAAATATATTAAAAATGCTTTTCTTGTTGGCGCAGCAGCTGTAGCGCTAATGTATACATGAATACTCACGCTGGTTCTATCAGTTAACGGTAGCATGACTGTAATAAGTAGAAAACCGGGTTAGAATTGAATAATATTTTTTCTGATGAACGTTCTTGCTACAGGAAACATAGCATCAGCAGCTTTAGCTTCATCACAGTTTTATATTTAGAATGTAAAACTTTTTAGTACTTCTGGCGTATGCTACAAATATTAGAAATTTTCTTAAGTTACAAATAAAAAGTAAAACTTCCTCTGGTAGAAAAATTCATTACCATCTATTTCTGTATCATCTCTACTTATTATAAAAGAAGGTGTCTGTGTGTGTGTGTGTGTGTGTGGGTGGGTGTGTCTGTCTGCAGCGTTACGGACAAACGGCTACACCTAGAAACACCAAATTTGGTACTCGGGAAGATGTAAATATGTAGTTGTGCACCTCGAAGCGATTTTTTCAAAATTCGACCTAGATTTTTTTTTATTTTATGTTTTATGCGATT
>JAWZYV010004856.1:0-11586 GCA_038373885.1 Cheiracanthium punctorium | reverse complement strand
ATTTATTCTGATTGCTTTGCATTACCCTGTAAAGAATGTATTGTCATCACGAAAAAAAAATTCGACTTTCGGATTAAGATTTTGGTGTTATGGACACGTTTGGAGTGTCTTCTGCTGAATTCATGGATGCTGTTTTTTACGAGATGTAAATGTAACGTATGATGTTGTGTGTGTCGTGTGTTATGTGTGTGTTTGTGTGTATGTTGAGTGAACCACCATAGACTCCTCCTAAACGGAAGCATTCGATGGGATGGAGCTCAAATTGAGTATATATGTTATAACCACCGTCGCATAACGACCCGGTTTATTGATTTGGTGTATGGATAGGACGTATATAGTTTTCCTACAGGGGCCTACGGCAACGATGTTTCTTTTACGGATGGGCCTCTATGGGGAAGGAATTCTTGAAAGTGCGCTCAGCGTTGAAACGGTAACATTCGATGGAGCCTCCATTGGGGGTATTTATGTTTGAATGATTTCATCGATTTCAAATTTATTCGGAAATGCTGGGTCATGATCTTAATCGTAAGTGTTCGGAACAAAGTGGAGCTAGGAGTGGAGGTCCACTCCAGATTTTTTTAAAAATAGGAGACGAAAATCCGTGGACCTATTCTTTATGTTTTCTATTCTGATCAATGTGCTAGAGATTCCTGCGGAAAACAGATCGAAACAAGATGTTTTTATAAGGGAATAATCCAAAAAACATTCTTTGTACGCCCAGAATTAATAAGCAGAGAAAGCATTCAGGTCAGATTTGACTTCAGAATCACTCATTATTTCGTGAAGGTGTTGATAAATCAGCCAGAGAGCTAGCCTTTTTTTAAAAAGGCTATCATTAGTCAAAGAGCTATTTCCTCTGAATATTTTCCTCGCCTTCATTCTTATTCTTCTAAAAGCAGAGGAAAAATACGTAGGAAGGTAATTAATTCATCTCTCGGTATATTTCCGTGTGTTGTATTGCACGACAGTCAAACGGCGAAAAACGCAATAAAAACAAAAAAAAAAGGTTTTCAATTTAGTATTACGTCTGTTTCCTGATACGGAGCGCTATTGGACATTAAACAGTACCTGGAAATAAATAAAATTCCCAGGAATCTCACAACGAAAAAGTAAAGTGATTATTTTTTTTAAATTAGCAAATTCATGGAAAAACAATTCTTTTTGACGAT
The DNA here is from genome assembly GCA_038373885.1 of Cheiracanthium punctorium. Classification (NCBI taxonomy): domain Eukaryota; kingdom Metazoa; phylum Arthropoda; class Arachnida; order Araneae; family Cheiracanthiidae; genus Cheiracanthium; species Cheiracanthium punctorium. The sequence goes on along the minus strand of JAWZYV010004856.1, from coordinate 10,417 downwards.
ACGGAGGAAACAGTATTACTTTTTTAAATATTAATAATTTTTTTTTTATATTTATTTTTATTTATTTTTACTTATTTATTTTTTGTTAAAAAGACCTTTTTTATAACATGTTCAAAAGAAAAACTTGTATTGATTTTGAAAACTTGGAATCAAACATCGTGTAAAACCAACGAAAACCAAAATTAAGACAGCTCTTTAATGCCTTAAATGCTGCATTTTTTTTGATACAGATGTATTAACTAGCATTAAGTGTTTACTAATGGGAAACTACATGAGTTCTGCTTTGACCCAAACTATTTACAGTTAGTGGGACAAAATTGATAATATTAGGGAAGCTCTGATTTATTTTTTGATGAAATGTTTTGTGATTTCAATGCTCCCATGGAAATAATCAGACACTCGGGAAAATTCGAAGCTCAGGTTCAGAGCAGTTAGAAAATGGGGAATCTATTTTTCCCATTTCATTGGACATTAAAAGCACCACGGAAAGAAGAGATAAATACACTGCATTCGAGGAGTAAAAAGACAATATGTACAGTACATTTTATACATAGAAAATGGAAAAATAATAAACTTCCCTCATATCATGTGAGTGAGTGTTAAATCTGTGTCTAAATTTTGTTTCACGTCTCAGTAAATAAATGGAAACTATTTACTTATTTATTTAGCAGTTTCTAAATGTTGTTCATTTTTCAAATGGAAACTTTTGGCTAGGAAAAGAAAGAGTAGTTTTAGTGTAGAGAGTGTCCCAAAAAAAAGGTGGTAACAACGACGGTCAAATTCTTTATCTATTAAAAGATTAAGTTGGCTATGTAAGCTGAAAAAAAAAATAAATGTTTCAAAATAAGTTAAGCAAAAACAAAGACAAAGCCAAGAAAGACAATTATTCTCGTTCCTTTTCTGAAAGTTGCACTTTTTAAATTTGTTATATCCTTACAAAAAAATACCCAAATTTGTAAAAATGTGGGCCCCATACACTACTGAGATGATATACAAAAATTTGACAATTATACCCTAAAAAAGTGTCAGGTTAGGAAAGATAACTGCACGCTGACTTAAAACCATTTTTCAATGGCTCTCGAAGAAAAGCAAATCACGCTGAATAATCACGTTTTCAAGGGTTCCCCACCAGTGGCATAGCGCATAGCGTTCTGAACTGGGAAGACAGGACGGTGGTCTGATTTCGAAAACCAGGTCGCGTCCACACGACGTAACCATTCGGGAGTTTTTCCGTGGTGTCCTCCGAAACTTAGCGTATAAATACGGGGTTAGGAAGCCCTTAGGACAGACCCCCACGGAGGGCACCTCACCCCTCGGCCTAGAGGGCCCCCAAAGCTCGCCATAGCTTAATTGGCGTTTAATCCCACACATAAACAAACAAAAACGGTTTTACTGATCGTACATAAATTATAGAAGGAAAATAATTCTTTTTCTTTCTGCACACTAAACGACTTATATTCAAATTCATGTTATAGCTAGAGGTTATCTTGTGTTTAAAGATTATCTCTGAGACGTTTCATGATGAAAGAACTGAAACTTTTGAACTCACCTCATTGATGCATAAGGCACATTTTACTGATTTTTTTTCGTACGGTGGGTTGTATAAATTTAAAAGTGTCAATTTTTGAAAATTAACGGTGAGAATTTATTGTTTACGCAGTCTGTTTTCCAACCTTATTTGGAACATTTTTTCAATTTACATTCACCACTTATCTGTAAACGTTAAGATAATGATGATAATAGATAATACTGATTAAATCCACTGAAAGTTTAATTCGCTAGATATCTGGCATCTTAAATGATACATTACAGTACATTACGTTTGGTAAAACGAGTTACAACAAATTTTGCAAGGACACAATTATACGGACATAATAAGCACAGAGGGAAAACATTTTATTGAATAAGGTTTTTTCGTTTGTGGTTGAGAGTTATTAGGTTTTTTTCTAATGTAAAGATTAGAAGAGGAAGTTCATTACTCATATATTTTACTATTAGTGACAAATAAAATAAAAAATTATAAAAAAAATGAAATAGGAAAATTTATTGAAAAGAAAAGTGCTTTGAGCCTTTGTTACTGCATTTATTTCCATACCTGTATATTTTTATTTTAATACCTAATTTTGAGGTTAATAATTTAGTCTTTTATTATCTAAACTTAGATGGTACGCCGAACTTTCATTCAAATATTTTAGCGTCTTTGAACTGGGAGGCGGAAAGTGACCTCTTCAAACCCAGGTCGCGTCAGCCGACCTAATCGGTAGCAGTTTTCCGTGCTTTCTCAGAAGATTAGCGTAACTACTTAATAGCGTTAGGACCCCCTTAAAAAGCCCCCCCCCTCTTCGGCTAGATCCTACGTGTAGATAATTGGCCGCACTCCCCCAACACAATACTTAAACTTTTTGGCAGTGCGACTCTACATACTCGGGCCAGCGAGTTAACCTTTTGAGGCGCAACCCTTTTTTCAGCATGGGGCCCTCTATCCAGCTGTTCTCGCATTCTTCCCTTTTTCAGCAGATGTCAGTGCTGTTCAAAAGAACCGTGACCCTTTTTTGACGGGAAAGGACGTGCTCAAAAGTAATGGATTCTCGTGGAGCTATGTCACCCGCCACTATTTTTATAGAAATCCAATCTATTCTTCGTGACTGGCAGCAGTCCAAACGTCCGAGTTGGGTGTTCCCAGAGCGGGAACACTGCGCGTTAAAGGGTTAAGCCGTTGATCCCAAAGGGGTGTAAAGTAATAACCGAAATATTGAACGAAATGTAAAGAATGATAAATGGACCCTTTTACGTTTTTACTTTCCGAACATGTACCATGTAAGGAAAGTATTGTCATCATGAAAAAATTCGACTTCGAGATTTTGGTGTTTTGACACGTTTTGAGGGCTTCTGAATACATTCATGCTATTTTTACGAGATGTATGTATGTATGTGTGTATGTGTGTGTATGTGTGTGTGTGTGTGTATGTGTGTTTGTGTGTATGTGAGTGAACACGATAGCTCCTGAACGGAGCCTTCGATTGAGCTCAAATTGGATATATAGGTCATAAACCACCGTCGCAAGACCGTTATTGATTTTGGTGTGTATAGGACTTATAGTTTTTCTACAGGGCTACGACAAAGATTTCTTTTACATGATGGCCTATGGGGGGGAATTTCTTGAAAGTGCGCTAGCGTTTAAACGGTCGATTCGATTGAGCTCAAATTGGGTATACATGTTATAAACCCCCGTTGCAAGACCGGTATTGATTTGGGTGTGTATAGGACTTATAGTTTTTCTACAGGGCTACGACAAAGATTTCTTTTACATTATGGCCTATGGGGGGAATTTCTTGAAAGTGCGCTAGCGTTTAAACGATACATTCGATTGAGCTCAAATTCGGTATACATGTTATAAACCACCATCCTAAGACCGGTATTGATTTTGGTGTGTATAGGACTTATAGTTCTCCTAAAGGGCTACCGCAAAACTTTCTTTTATGTTATGGCATAATGGCATATGGGGAGACATTCTTGAAAGTGCGCAAGCGTTTAAACGGTGCATTCGATTGAGTTTCCATTTGGTATATATGTTTGAATGATTCATCGATTAAAATTTATTTAAGTGCTTGGTCATGATATTAATCGTAAGTGTTCGGAAAGTCGAGTGGAGTCACTCCAGATTTTTATAGTATTTGCAGTTATAAATCTTAACATTGAGTGATATTCTAAGTTTAAAGAACGATACTTTTTCACACGCATTTGCATTCCATTCAATTGATTCCCAATTTTTGAATCCACCTCGCTTCCCAAAGGTACTATTCATTTTTTTGCGACCTCATTTGGTGTCGCGACCCATACGTTTAATACCAGTGGTCTCATTTAAGCAGGTGAAGGAGTCTTCGCTGCTAATTAAGGAAGAACTCAATACCTATCTATAAAGAAAAAAAATAAATAAATTGGTACCTCTAGAAAATAAACACTTAATGGGGTCGCAATTCATAGACTGAATAACACTCGGTCAAACGAATTAGCTAATCTTAGATTCCATAATCTACGGCATACATTACCAAAGCGAGAAATAACAAAATGAACACACAGGTGCAGAAAAATTACCTTATATTTATATGAATATCTTTACTCTAGAAAGAGACCTTGATTAGTTCCTCAAAAAAAAAAAAAAAAAGTCTCCTCGTCTGGTGGGTGAGTCCGTACGAGTCTGACAGACTCTTAGCTACCGGACACTCACCGCTACAATTTCCTGCGGGAAGAACAGTTTAAAAAAAATTCTTCCGTTTGCCCGGTGAAATCTATGCATTGAACACGGGAACATTTTTTTTTTTTGTTTCTTCAATTTGCCTGTGAAGCGGTGTTTGTGGTCACAAGATTTCTAGATTATTGCTCTCCTTGATCTAAATAACGAACGATTTGTTTTTACGAGTGTTTTTGTCTTTAGAAAAAAAAGTAGTGCGCACCGGTTATAACGGACCTGGGATATAACGTACCCAGAAGCCAGGTCCCGATTGAAGTCCTATATATTTATAATGTTATTGAACTTCGGTTAAAACGTACTTAATAAAAGTACGTACTTCTGCTATAACGTACTTTTTATACCAAAGCCAAAAATAAAATGTTGCTTTTCTTAAGAATTTTATTTCGTTTTTCTCAGAAATTTCAGTACCTTCAAAAACACTCGTTGTCCGTTTTCTGATTCTCTAGCGAGATGAACTGTGTATGAATGAAGGGAGCAATCTATTTTATCTTTTCCGCCGGCTAGGTAGAGATAAGAACAACACCCTGTTTTTTATGTGTCATTCATCTAGGGATGGACTGCGAGACAGAAATTTGCGAGACGAGACAGAGATTTGCAGTTATTTTACGAGACGAGACAGGCATATTTTACATTGTGATATAGGGATTTTTGCGAGACGAGACAAAGTTTTTCAGCGATTTTGCGAGACGAGACAGCCGATTTTTCATCTCGCGTCCATCCCTACATTCATCCATGTAAATGCCTCCTGAAAAGCCCTATCTATAATGATTCTGATGACAGTGAAGAAGAAACAGAGGAGCCTAACCAAGCATACCCGACACATTCAATGCTGCAAAAACAGGATCACGATTTTTTGAATGTCGCATGGGTGATGCAGAGACTCTACAAAAGTCTCTAATGGATATCCTAAACGGTATTTTTAAAGTAGCCTCTGCCCATTTAAAACAAAAGAAAATGACAAATTATTTATCTCAATAAAAATTGTAAGTAATAAAGAATTTCTCTGTTTAATTTAAATTTGAAAAAATCAGACCTGTTTAAAACACATGTTATAATGAAATGATGAGCTCACTTTCTTTTTTTGTGTGTAATATTGAATCTTACCGGCGGTACTGCTTATAACGTACTACTTTTTTAGGTCCCGTGAGAGTACGTTATTACCGGTGTCTACTGTACTTCTTGCCAAGCTAAATTAGACTATTGGACCAAGCTAAATTGGACCCCCCATGTTAGAGCGAAATAAGAATGCAGCCAATTCTGGATGCGGTGAACTCCGATAGACAGAACATTCGGCTATAGTTAACGTAAATAGTGAGTGTCGACCCGCATTTATTAGAAAAATGTGAAATAAAGATATATACCGTTGGAGTGAACCACCCATTTCTGTTTTCGTGAACCTACCTTTTCCATATATCTACATAAAAATAACAGAAAGTGATATATTTTTCTTTTTTCAAACCATTCTTCTTAGTACAGTAGAACCTCGATCTATCGTTTTTCAAGGGGTGCGTAGTAAAAAACGATGCATGCGGGAAAACGACGAATGCGGGTTAAAGTCAAAATACGAAGAAAACAGTATTTATGAATACACACAATGTATACAGTATACCAAAAATACTAAATTTGTTACCAAACTGTAAAAGAAACAAATTGAAGTTGTGTAGAAATTAAGTGATACTTATTTTTAAAAAATCAGTAATTTTACACTGGGTTTTTCATTAATCTTTTAATTAAACAAAATTTTCAAGATTTACAATTTTTTTTTGTCTTTTTATGTGTATTCATGTTTGTATATAAAAGTCATACAATTTCAAATACTGTTATTGCGTAGGATAAACTAGGCACTCGTGTTGGCTCAGTCTCATCGGCATGAATATTATTCTCAGCTTCTTCGCGATTATTTTCATTTTTTGCGTCACATTTCTTCCATTCTTAGGATACCGCACGTTGCTACTTCTAAATCAATGGAAATATAATCACTACATTTCACACCATACTCATCCCTGCTAGATGTAAGAACTCTTCACCTATACCATCATCAACCCAAGATATCATACCAGGAAGTAATTCGATTTGTAAGCCATATTGATCCACTTGATCTTCAATTTCATTTCGGTCAGAAGAAACATTTTACAACGATGAACGCGGGAAAGCGAATTTTTGACGAACGATACATGCGGGTTTTGTTAACGTTATTTGAATACAGTTTGTGCAGGGACCATAGAAATAAAACGATCAATACGGAAAACGATGAATGCGGGAACGATAGATCGGGGTTCCACTGATAATTTTTAAGATATAGATGTTCAAGATAATGTCGATGTACTGAGCCTCTTGTTTGTTTGTTTATAAAACTCCCTAGGTACCGATATGTGCTCTTTGTTTAATCTCGTGTTAAAATGGTTACTGCCATTCTCATAGTACTGCATATTAACAACTCTACCATCAACTCGATAAAATTAGCTGGTGTTATAAAAGTTTTTAGATATTTCGAAAAAAAAACGCAAATAATTTTTCAGTAGGAAAAAAAATGCAATTATTTCATATGAAAATAACGTATTTTTCTCCTTTATAAAAAAATTTATTTGCGTTTAATATAAAAATAATGGATTACTTCTTTTTTATGTTAAAAATTTCAATAGTCTAGGATTTAAATAACAAATAATGACATTCAATGAAGAGGTTGATTAAAGTATTTGGGCATTTTGATTCTAGAAAAACACCATGCCCGTGACAGAGGTGTAAAAGTTAATACACACAAAGTGACTGCCATACCATACCTGTTACTTGCCATTCTCATGGTCTTACATATTAACAATCTAAAAAATTATTCGATAATAGCTGGTTGTCAGGCGCGTAAGCCAGGAAAATTTTCCTGGGGGGGGGGGGATAATGAATTTATATGTGTACAAATAGTCGGAATTTCTGCACGACACTTAATCTTGTGATCACTAATCCAAAAAATTTCGGATACTTCCCCCCCGCACCTGGCTGGTGTAATAAAAGTGTTACAGTTTCGAAAAAACGCAATGCTTCAGTGGAAAAATGCAATTATTTCTTATGAAAATAATTTTTTCCATCCTTTATAAAAATTTATTTGCAATAAAAATAATGGATTACTTCTTTTTATGTTAAAAATTTCAATATCATAGGTTTAATAAAGGCCATTCAATAAAGAGGTTTGATTAAGTATTTGGGCATTTTTGATCTAGAAAAACACATGCCGTGGAGAGTGAGGAAAGTTAATACCAAAAGTAAGATCCTTGTTTTTGAAGAAACTACAGAGGGTGTTTACACATTTTTAGAACGATTTCGATAAAGAATTAAAAAAGTAAATGTTTACGAATAAAAATTTTTGGCAACAGCTTATTATTTGAAATGAGAAATATCGTCTGCTACTTTTAAATTTATTCTTCTTTCAAAATAGTCATATGTAAACGAAGCTGTGGATTGAAGGATATGTTTTTGAGCTTTCCGAAGAAAAATATTCTTATTCCATAATTCAAAAACGTTATGAAATGCATGGTATTAAAATTTCTAAGTGCAAAATAAGCAACATTATTAATCGGCAATGTAAAAACAGTCAGTCATAGTTTCTACATGGAAAGAAGACTCCAAACGAATATCCGAAAAAGGTACGTACTGTTTCAAATGTTTCTAAAGTGAAATCGCTGCTAACAAGAGAAAATTCGCCAACAGAGAGATCAATTGCAAAGTCTTTAGATACATCTGTAGCAACAATAAATAAATATAAACCAAGATTTACAACTTAAAAAAGCTAAAAACATAATGTTCACCAGCTTTTGCCGAGACATGTGGCCTCAACCCACTGCATTCCTTGAAAAAAATGAAAGACTGATACTAGGTATTGCATATATACCTTTTCAACATATTCCTGCGAAGTCCCTGACGTTTCACCTATGGGCTATTGTGCCTTTGGTCTGTTAAAAAGAGCTCTTTCTAAACGCAAACCACCACGATAGATGGACTCTGGAAAGTAGTGGAAGAGGAATGGAAAGCAATACCCTGGAAATTTTACGAAAAGCTCTTCTATCATGGAAATCACGATGCAGACTTATAGTCCAGAAAAAAGGCTATCAGATCGAACATTTAAAAAATAGTCTTTACATTTTAAACATTAATTAAAACGCGCCCGAAATCGTTTAAAAATGCGTAAAACACCCTCTGTATTTTATCCATTGAAAACATCTCCAGCTTAGGGACAAAATATAGGCCCCACTATAGCTGAGTGAAATGAGGAAACTGATCATGGGGCTTGTTGATCGAACTCTTTCTGGAATTTCGGTCTGTTTTTTCCAGATTGTAACGTGAAATATGCGTTAGAACCCCTTAAAAAGTTCCCCCCGACCAAGGCACCTCCACCCGTAGGCTTAATGGCCCTCGTGTAGGTTTGCCGAAAAACACAACACAAAAAAACAAACAAACAAAAAAGAGGACACATAAATACAAAGTAGAAAATTGACAACAAAGAAGGTCTCGTATATTCAATCCTGAAAAAAACGACCTATTTTAGTGCTGTCAAATTATTTGCCTCTCATAAAAAAAAAAAAGCTGGATAAAGTAGTTAACTAGATAAGATATTTATTTAAAAGGTCTACAGGGAACATGGATTGTTTCATGATTCATTAAGACAATGTAAAACTACATTTTTGTTTCCACGAAACATATACAGTATGTTTCTAAAATAGGATTGATTTTGGTTTGATTTTACTTCAATTCTTGATTTGCATTACAATTTACAGCTTCCGGTTGCAGGAATTACTAATTTTTATTTGCGTTACAGTTTTTTTAAAGGTCATCGCTGTTTAGTGAACATCAGGTAGAATGAAAAAAAAACTTTTTAATCCCTTGTTAATATATTTTGCTTCAATGTGTTTTGTTAAGGGGTTAGGGGGTGAGTCAGAATTTTCAAAAAAAAAATTGATTTTTTTTTTTTTTTTTTCATTTTCTTTAAAGTATAGTATCTAAAAAATATTCTCTGAAAGTTTGAAGTGAATCCGACCAAATATCTTTCGAATTATTTAGCGAAGAATAAAAGGCGATAGTGCACGTGTAAAAGTAGCTGATCAGCGCGCTAACGACAACACTCGCGAAGGTAGAATGCGACGTAGACCAACAACAAATTGATGTTTTAGAAAGTTCTACAACGGCTGAAGAACTCTTATAGGGTCCAGGAATAGATGACTCAGTGTAAGTATTGAAATTATTCGTATTACTGTACATCAATCGACTGTAAAACTTTAAATGCGTTTTTCTCAAAACTATGTTTTTTGAACTGGTGACCACTGTAACTCAAAAACCGCTCGATAGATTTGAATGAAACTTATACAGCTTTTAGAAAACATAAAAAGCTAGTGCCTGATCGAAGGATTTTTTTTTTTTTAAACTTCGATTTTTTATAAACAATTAATTGTTGGTTTTTTCCCGAAAATCTGCAAAAAATTTCCAGAGACCGCCATTTTGTTAATTTTGAAAAAAAAAGAAAAGCTTCGATCAGGCACAAGATTATCTATCCATAAAAATAATCTTTTTTGTTTCATTGATTTTAGATGAATCTCCAAGGAGCTGTAATGGTCACCGCAAGGACCCATTATTAAAACCTGTTCAACTTAGACCGCCATAACTTGTAAAATAATTATTATTATTTTTTTAAATTTAAGTGAAGTAATGTTAAAGTATGATGAAATGATACTATGTTTTTACTTATGTGAAATAAACTTAATTACTAGTAAAAAAAATTAATAAAAAATGGCATTTTTTCACGCCTCTGACTACCCCTAACCCCTTAAGACTAAAATAAAGTGATTTATGATTAAAAATTTAGCGGATTACGTCAGGTATCAAAAAAGTCTCACGACAAGTTTTTTTCCCCCAAATCATACTACTTCCAAATAACAAGTACATGAGAGTAGTAGTGAGAAATTTCTGCAAAAATTTTTAACCATGCAACACATATTTCGTTTTAAAAATATCGTGCTTGAGCAGATTTGCCTGTGAATATGTGTGTGAGTATTTTTTATTACTGTTATTATTATTATTTTTTTTTAATTTGGAAATTTCCTCCAAGGTTGTCGTTTGTAAGAATGTAATCAGTGGAGTTGTTGTGAAACAATATTGTGGTATTTTTCAATTCGCTTTGCATTT
>JAWZYV010004855.1:0-11820 GCA_038373885.1 Cheiracanthium punctorium | reverse complement strand
GTTTGAATACTTTTTCAATTGACATTGCTCACTTATCTCTAATAGATAAAGAATTAAAGTACATTATATCCTTTTGGAACACCCTGTGTATATATATATATATATATATATATATACTGTATATTGTTACAAAATTAATCTCTTTCAAAATATTCATAAGTATCTATTGAAGGGAAATTATTTAATCAGGTTTAAAAGGGTTAAAAAATTGATATTATTTAAAAGAATTTTTCGAAATTTTTAATATTATATGGGTGCTCAAAAGACTTTATCGTCGATTCAATTATATCGTTTTCTTATATAAAACTCCAGTAAATGTTATTTACAATATTTCACTTGTATTAAAATAACTCTTAGATCGCTTCATGCAACAACATGGCATAAAATAGTGACAAAAATCTATTTCCAACAGTTGGAACGTGCAAATGATAATACAAACACTTACAGTATAAATAAAAATAAATGTTTTTTGTATTTTCTTGATGTTGCTATGCTGTTTGAAGACTATTTTACACGACATAACGAACAAATAATTAGCTGGACAAAAAATCCAGAGATCGTAAAAACTTATTTTCTAAACTAATTAAAGCTTTCCCATTACTTTAGCTTATGTCAGATTTTATAAAAAAAAAAAGAAGGAAAAAAAAAGATTGGAAATAAATAATTTATTGCTTTTTTTGTTTTAACACAACTAAAATAAAATAGCAGAAAACCATACCTTTTTAAAATTATTATTATTCCAAGAAAAGTATTCATTCCAGATCCTGAGTTCCTTTAGTTCCTTTAAGGATGGCATATTCTCTCATTATCACAAATAATATCCTGCCTGCAATCAAACCCTTTTTATGTGACTATTTCTTAAATATTTTAATATCACGTAATATTTTCTAGCTGAATGCTGAATCGTTCTTTTAATAAGTTTTACCGCTATAAATTCGATCAACCTTTTCTGTTAAATATATATTTATTTACTGTGTAAATATTTTTCTTTAAACACTTTTACCATTTATATATACACTCGCTGCGTGCCCGTTCTCCGCACGGCAGGGAACGAAAATATTTCTTACATGTATAATTCGATTTGATTCCAATGGTTTGGAATCTAAAAATAAACAAAATGACTTGACTCTTGGCGTAAAACTACTCATTAGTTATTCGTAAAGTTAGTATAAGTACTGACCTGTGACCATTGTTAATATCATGACGGAAAAAACTGTGTCGGTGTCATTCACGATCAGAAAAGAAAAAAGCGTTACGGTTTGCAGTGAAAATTCCTAATTTTCAAAATGTCTCATTTCTGCATCATACTCTTTTTTAGATTTAAGTTATGCCATTAATACCTTAGATACTACATGATGTGGAGAACCGTTTTATTTTATAATTAAATAGTTGTGTACCCGCTCTTCGCAAAGCAAGAGGAGAAAATTTTCCTAAAATGTGACCATAACTACTTGTGACAAAACAGAATCTCCAAGAAAAAAAAAGTTCAGATACTGTGTTTTCTGTGGAAACTACCGCGGGATATATTAACGCGACTTAAAATTATTTAATGTTTAGTTAGCTGTGATGTAAGACGGCTGTTGAAAAACGAATAGAAACGAATAGTTTCACGAAGTATTTATTAATGCAGTATATTGTGCTTTGATCAATATTTCCCTAGCATATCTACTAACTATTACTTATACTTTCTTTTACTGATACCAATATATTTTCGTTTTTCCATCTTTAATGCTTAATTTAAAGAAACGGTTTAGATATTTGCTACGAATGTAGTCTTTTATTGTTTGGCGATTCTTTGCAATTTACGCATTAGCATAAACGATAATCGTTTCACTTTATCGTTGCCATTAAAACAGCTTTCCATACATTTTTATGCACAATTCTTGTCAGATTGACGTATTTAGCTCCGCAAAATATTTCTTGCAATTCGAAAATGTGTCCCGTTTAAAAACTCAATCGAAAATAATGCTGGGTAATTCATTGTTTAAAAAACAGCATTCATTTCTTTTTCTGGCAACGTAATATAAAACATGGAATTATTTCGTAGGTGCGTGTGACTCCATTATTCTGATTGAGTTTCGAAAGGGGTTTTAAACTCGTTACACGAAAGTGATGTAGATTTCGCATGCGAAAATTCAGTTATTTTAAAGTAATTTTATTTATTTTTTTCAACTGGCAATTTTATTCATTGTTACTGTTCCCAAGACAACCATAGCGGAAGATATCATACCGAAATCTTGAAGCAGCTTTTTTTGAAATAAAAATCCTTCTTTACATAAAAATTCGCAAAAAATCTCCTAATTTATATTTTTCCTCCGTTCTTCTTTTAAAAGTGGGCGAATTGTATGCTCCGTCTTTAGCCACAATATAAAAAAGTTATGACGGATAGAATTAAAGATGCAACGGTTTTAAAATTATTTTACGCAAACTTCGTCAAAAGAGAAATTATTTTTAAAAATTCCCCAAAAATCGGCAAAATATGTTACATAGTCAAAACAAACTGGTTTCGAAAGAAAATTTTCTCCTCTGTCCGATGATGCAAACATCGTTTTACTGCGAGTGCAATGACCGGTGTTATTACGTATTATGCAAGAAAAATCGCTAAAAATAGGACAAAACATAAAATAAAACCTTTTCTAATTCGAATTTCGAAAAAATCGCTCCGAGGCGTGTTAGGATCTATCCTAGTGAAGCCGTATGCAAAATTCGGTAGGTCTGCGACCAACCGTCTCGTCGCAATGCGATCGAGCGACGGGCGCAAAAAGATTGGTGGTCACAAACCTACCTACAAACCTAGCTACATACAATGTTTACTCTCGGATTTTATTATATATAAGATAAGATAAGATAAGATAAGATAAGATAGATAAATCTCAGGGGCGTAGCCAAGGGGGGGCTTATGGGGGTCATAACCCCCCCATGAGGAATTTTTTGCAATACAAAATGTATATTCTTCACTCCCTTATCACACACATGTATGCGTATATGTGAGTTGCAGTAGTCGTAACCCCCCCCCCCCCATGAAAAATTTATGGCTACGCCCCTGATAAATCTATATATTTGTAAATAAAATAAAATAGCGGAGCCTGTTTTTATAAACGGACAAGTCTAATGTGATCCAAAAATGTTGCTTTTAATAACAGTAAGGAGTTTTTTTTTTTTTTTTTTTTTCACACACAAATATACAACACACACAAAAAAACAGTCCATTCAACATATTCAAAGTCCGTCATAAAATTCCTTCAATCGCAATTATGACATTTCTACTGCGCAAAGCAAAAAGCCATTTAAAATCAGACTAAAGAACTATAAGGTCAAAATACCCACTCTTCAGAAAGCATGTTCTTTCTTTTGTGCAATATTTTCCTGCACTCCACTGATTTTAAAATTCGTTTTCTGTCTTTCGCTTTGCTGATTTCCTTAAATGAGATCATGAAAACGTAAATCTATCTTTTGATTGAAGTGAATTTTTGCGTGCGAAAATTCACACGAAATGGTGATAAGTGATGGTTTCATTTCGCCTATTTTTCCTTAAAGGAAACTCTAAACATGTGTACATTGGATCAGTGGTGTACGACGGACAAAATCTGCTTGTTCAAGTGTTTCTGAGAGAATTTAACATTAAAACCTTTATGAATAAAGGATTTACATAGATGATACATAAAAGGAAAGTTTACTTCTTTTTCTTTCGCATTTTTAAGTGAAGTAAATATATTTTCATTCACACATAAAATGTCATAATTCTAGACTTGTTTATCTGCGACAACATTAATTTGCATTAATGTCCGTAATATCTCAGAAATCAACGAACTCCAGAAAAAAAAAAAAAAATGTGATCAAATTCCGAATTTCTCAACGGCAGTTGTAATAAATCACGAACAAATGAAACAAAAATTAGAATAGTCCTTTTAGATGCAGCTTAATTGAAAATAATGATCAAATTTCCCCTAAAAAACAGCAGGCTTAACAATTGGCTTTTCAAACTTTGTCAGATTCATGTACATCTGAGTTTGTGCACTTTCATGGGCAAATTACAATTAATCTAGATTTATAAGAATACTATTTTCAACATTAATCAACCGAGTCGCACCATAAATCATAAGAAGTAATTGCTGGAAATATATCTTCGTTTACTCGGATGTATAAATATTTAAGGCAGAAATTCAAGCACAAATTTCAGTGAAACAGGTAGTTTGTGAAATAAAAACTTATCAGCATATTTCTTAAACTAAGAAATAGCAGAAATGTTTTGTACGTTTCCAATAAGTTAATTTTTTGTAATTGAAAACAAAAACTACATTTAGATCATTGTTTTATATCAGTTCTAAAACATATATTTTGACAAAAAGTTGCGCATGTATGCAGATATCAAAAGTGTTTTCTTTTGGTATCTGCATGCATGAATGCATGCGCACACAATTTTATCATTTTCATTCGAACATTCAAATCCACGCAATCTGTGGTGTTACAATTAATTTAGCGTCAAAATACAAAACGTATTTTCAGTATTTTGAAAATACAAGATACACTGAAAATATATTTTAAAATACTTTGACTTTTACTAGTGAAAATACGAAATACACAATACAAATGTATTTCAAGAACAAGCATTTGCGATATTGCCCGATTCAAGTTTCCATAAGTACAAATAGACCCTGGATTTTCCACAAGTCAACAGTTTTATTTGAGCTTCAGTTTGGATGTAGATAGAAGGAGAAGGGGGGGGGGGGGCAGTTGTTCTCTTTAAAGTGAAGGCAGTAGTTAATAAATGTGTCTTTGTAGTTGAGGGAGGGGGGGGGGCGACGGACTCTAATATCTTACTTCGTGGTCCTGCCCCACCCCCCAGCATAAAATCTGGATACCCTCATGGTTACAGACTCTAAATTTCAACTTGTTAACTTACATTTATAAAAATAACTATAGCTTATAATTTCTATTTCATACTTTTATATATGCATGCACTATGTATCTCATAATTTGTGTTTAGTTACATGAATTAATAACTTTACTGAAACTTTTATAAATATCTGTGAATAAGCATTAAACAGCAATGATAGAGTATGAAGAAAAATTGTCTAAATTCTGATAATTCAGAATAAAATTCCACACAGTCAAAGTTTTACCATCGTTCCCAGCTTAAAAAAATTTTGAGCTGGCCAACTCGATAAGACACTAAACATTGGAAGATGACCGAAATATGCACGTGTGTGTTTCTGACCTGTTATGCGACTGTCGTTCTGAAATTTGGCTAGTTTTCTCCAGATGTAACGGGAATATGCTTTAGAAACCTTAAAAATCCCTTCTCTCAAGGCATTCTGCCCTTTGTCAGACGCAAAAAATGCTTTGCCCTTAATAAAACAACAGCAAACTGTCTTGAGGTCTTTAATGTTTAAAAATCTCTTAAATTTCTATACTTTGAATGAACATTAGTAAATCGCTGTAAGTAAGTTGAATTCTAACCATTGTATATCAAACACCGGATTTATTATTTTTTGTATTACAGATATTTTCGATGTCTATAGTTTAAAAATAAGCAATATAACATACGTTTACAAAGCTGTATTCTGACGACGTGCCGCATTTTATTTAGACAGTATTTTCATTGGCTTTGTTATTTGCACCAAAAATGATCGTAAGTTCAACAAAATTCGACAGGGACCGTTTTTCAGAGTACGAAAAGATTATTTGTTCTGAATAAAATATAATGAATATCGGACGTCATATTATATATGCTCGTACACTTAACTGATTAATTTTATCATAACCACGAAAAATGATAAACAAACTCGTTGTCGCAGTTGTAAAACTAATCAGTTATTACATCAAAATAACAGAAAAAGGAAATAAAACGAAAAATCAGTGCTTTTAAAAGTTACATGCTGGCGAAAAAATCAATTGCAGATGGAAATTTACCTGGACGGACTGCTTATTGCATTTCAAAAACGTCAAATTATGCTCAGCTGTGTCAAGCCACATCGCCAATTGCGTTGAAGTAGTACACAGATAATTTCGAATTCAGAGTACTTATGATGCTTGAAAGTGTAAGCCGAAGGTAAGGTTTTGGAATAGTCTATAGTAAACCCACATTTTCATTTTGAATTATGAAACTTGATTTTATTTTGAAAGTGTCTCTAATATAATTACTTACTATGTGATCATACATAATTGTATACGTTGGTGGCAAAAAGGAAAATTGATAAATAAATCTTGAACAAGTAACATAAGTAATAACGAAATACAATTAGATTTTAAATGTTCATAAGCCTGTTTAAAGTAGAGGCTTGTGTACTTTTCGGTTCTCATTCAAATTTTTAGATTTGAGAGGTTGGTTGATTCAGACCCATGTTGACTAGCCAGGGGGCTTCACATTCAATACAACATGCATCGGCTTTGCTATTCAGATAACTGTAATCCATGTAAATAAAACCATGTAAAACATCGATGACATATTTTTATGGTTTTTAAATTCTTAAATTCCTGTTTTTGACGTACGAAAATTCTACGACATTTAAGCAGGAACTAGGCATCTAACAAATCTGCAATCATTGAAAAAAGGCAGACAACTTTTTTTAAGCAGAATGTATCGGTAGGACAGAACAGTAATATAATTTAAGTGTATTATCATTGCTTTTAATAAAAACAGCAATTAGTATTTATCAGCGACTATCATTCAAAATGAATGATAGTCGCAAGAAAATCTTCGATATCCAAGAAAATCTTGGATAGAAGAAAGAGGGGTTATATGTGATAGTTAAATACTAGACTATGTTGCAATAGTTGTGTAATAAACATAAAACCTGCACGCGTAATTTCACTTGTTCAAAAGTAAAAATGTATTTAAAAGAATAGCTAATGAAATTCTTGAATTTTGCTTTGAGGCTTGCCTTTATTTACAATTGGAGTGTATAATAAATTATAAAGAATTGCGAATGTCAGGAAAGTTGATGATTTTTAAGTAACAAACTAAATTCTTTAAATTTTGATTTAATAAATTTACCGAATATGTTTCATTTCCCTCCTCCTCATTAATTAAAAGTATGATTTTGACTATAACTTAAAAAGTTCAAGAATTTTTTTAGGGAAAATTAAGATACGGAGTTCTTATTTTATGTTGTAATTTATGATTTAGGAGTGTTTATTTTCTGTAAAATTAACAAGTTAAAAACTGTAAGTTCGAAATTTCTAAATAATCTACAATCATAAACTTACATCAATGAACTGTGTCAAATTGGTTTAAAATTCTTTTATAATTCTTTTTAAAGGCTCGCTGATGCCGTCATGATTTTTTTTACGGCCGTTTTCGTATATTTTTATTGTCTATCTCTATATTTTTGTCCGCTGCTATCTTGACATTCAGACCTGTCGTTCAATGGGCAATAAAACCACCTCGCAGAACACCGCCGCTTGAATGCAGGATGGAAGATGTTTACACCATTCAAATCGATTTAGGTTAACAGATCAACAATATTCGAATATTCATTATTGAACCGAAAAGCTCTCTCTTCCCTTTTTTTCCGCATTATACTTAACGACACTTTCAACTCCCAAGTACTATAAACTGTCCAAGCGCGAACCACTGACCCTATTCATTGGAATATTGAATAATACTGAGACCGGCTTATGAAAGTGATGCCATGGATTTAGTGTTCGCACGTACAAGTTGGATTCAGTTTCGAACTGCCCACAGACGAAGAGAAAGGGATGTATAGTAGTAACAGAAGGAGGCCCAGGGAAAGCAATATGCAGTAAGTGCCCCATGGTTGTGCATTAAAAGCATTTCTAATGAATTGATTTATGTATACTTAAAGGTAAGATATCCATGCATATATTTATTGACTTAATCCATATATTTTACGTTGGAAGCGACGAAACTGATATTTTTTTCAAGGATCAATGAAATACTATCTTGCAACCGCTTTTTATAAACATTTCGTCCAGAAATCGACAAAATTCGGTCGACTAAAAGTGGGAGTTTAGCAATTAAACTGTTTTTGTTGTTTTATCCCAAATGTAACGAATTTCTTTCTTTTTTTTTTTCTCCGCATTATATTATACACTAATTCAGTGGTTCCCAAAAGGCGGGGAGTGCCCTCCTTAGGGGGCGTAGAGCGTTTGCAAGGAGGGGGGGGGGGACGCGAGAAAAGCTGCCAAAGAACAAGGGTAATGCATGTTTAAAAAGCTATCTTACATTTATTCTTATTTTTACTCCAAAACATATCAATGCTCGCTTAAAATGCTCATTCAAGCTTTGCCTTTCAGCATTACTTTGTAGAAAAATCGACTAAATGCTCATTGTTGAAAAATGAAAAGCTACGTTTGCTAAAGAATATGAGGGAAGGAGGCGTCATTCCAAGTTATCTTTTGTTGTGGGGGAAGGGGGGGGTCGCAATGTTGAAAGGTTGGGAACCGCTGGTCTAATTAACTTTTTTTTTAATTTTTTGGCTGCATAAAAACACACACCACCCTTTTCTTGGCACTTAAGGTTAGAGCGACCACCCTGTTTGCTTATCGACAATGACCCCTAGTTTGCAACCATGCTTTAAAACTGCAAGCGTCTACAGGAATCACAACCATTTTTGCAAGATTTCATCCCCATCTTGACGAGTTATCTCGGTTGATTGGCAACTGAATTTTAATGGTAGTTGCTAGAACCTACAAATAATAAAAAAAAATGATTTTGTTGATAAATTAATTTAACTATAAGATGAATAAAACTTTTCTTCATCTCACTTCCAAGCAATGCAAATTCAAATAATTTAGTGACGAAGTTTTGCAATGTCAACTTCAATAAACAGAAAACCCTAAATTTAAGGTTGCAACCACTTTTCTTTTGTAAATCGAGGTGACTGTATTTCCTGTGACAGCTAAAATTTTTCATCATGGATTTCAAAATTTCAGAAAATCCGTACAAGTTAACTCGTTACAAGTAAAATGATTATTACCTACAATAACGTGATATATTGTATTTAGAATAATAATAATAGTACGGATTCTTTTACGTGTATTAGACAGTAACAATAGAACTTTTGTGAGATCAGAGAACGCAAAGTTATTCATGTACTTTGTGACAGGAAAATTTTTGCTTTTTTAGCTAGTAAGATACAAGAGGCGCCAAAGATCAAATTACTTCCTCAGTTCCCGTGTATATGATACAGATCATCGCAATGACTTTAATCAATAAATTCCCTTAAAATTTTTTAATAAAATAATTTTAATTCACGTGAAAGTGAAATTGTGATTGTGTGTGATTAAGGCAAACCTGCGCGAAAGGGTATCTGCCTAAGATGAGGGATGCCTTGGTAGGAGGACTTTCTAAGGGGTTCTAACGCGTATTCACGTTACATCTGGAGAAAACCTACCAAAACTCCAGACCGTTAGATCGACGACCGCGCGATGGGACCCGAACCCGGGACCTTCACACTTCGGCCGTCTACCATTTTCAGTCGTGAAAGTGAAAATAAGACACTGGAAGATAGGAGAATTAACATTGTCCTCCCCAAATCTCCATTTTATTTTTGTTTGCAGTTAAGAAAAATATTAGAATGCAAGTCGAAATTTCTATTTTCAATTTTTGAATATTTTTTCCCCAAATTGATGTAGCTGGGGAAAAAAAAAATCGAGGACATCATTTACTTTTAACAAAATTTTTTGATAATAATCTTCATCTATATGAATGATATTAATTCTTTACTACTGAAACAGCAATTGGGAATTTTGCTTTTATTCGAAGAATTATTTGAAAACACGCGCTTTACTTGTCGTTTCTAAGTCTAATGTGTTTTTAAAAAAATCTTTTATGAGGTTTTATTGTAGTTTGAGTTGTCAGATTAATGTCGAGTCTGAGTCGGGTCGGGTCAGCAGAATTGTTTGAGGGGGAAAGGGGGAATTTGTGAATTTAATTTGTCGCGTTCGCGATATTAATCAATATTACGTTAGTTTTATGTCACATATATGTGAATCCCTGCATTTTGAAGTTACATTTCTTCAAAAATTTGCTTAGTAAAATTGTTTAAAGGTGTCAGTGTTTAAAGAAAAATCGGAATATTCTAATTTAACTAAGCTTTCCATCATCAATCTGAGTTGTTGTAATTTTTAATTTAATTTCAAAAAAGCATTTGACTTTCAGATGAATATAGGTTAACAGCAAACGTACAAGGTGGATCGCAAAAATTACGTGACGAGTAGCTTAGAATCGGACGTATTATTTGCCTCTGCATTATATTCAGAAGCCTTAGTTTTGGAAACCGAATTAAGGCGATGGGAGGAAAGTTATATTTTGCATTATATATCTGTTTTGCCTGTTATTTCTAATCAAGAGAGATGCCTACAGCATTTTAAAATAATCTGCATTTTGATTTTTAAATAGGAATCTTATATTATTTTGAACAGTTTGTTTCGTGCATGTAAATTTCGAATATTGTCTTTTCTATCGAAAGCTTTTAAGATTTAATTATGACAAGATTGAAAAAAAATTATCAGTAATGAACTTTAAGGGACTTTTTGGAAAAAGAAAATCCTTTTTATTTAAGTTTTCCATGTTTTATTGTTGGTTATTTTTTCTCAAATTTTAAGTTTATACTCTATTTAATATAAAGTTGCATTGCATTTGTATTGATATATTTTAGCTATTTTTTTATGTAAAGTAACAAATGCTGTTCGATTTCATCGTTTTCGAATTCAATCAAAAAATCAACACTTCAATAGAATTTAATCCTATAAATCCTTAGACAGACACATTAAGGGGAGAATTCATCCATTCAAGGAATGAAATTACAAAAAAGTGCTTTATCTTGAGAAATTTTTTACAAAACAAATATTAGAGGTATTAAAATGAGTTTTGCAGGGTGATTGCGCATAAGATACTGTTTTCTATAATAAAATAAAAAATTAATTACAGTTTATTTACTAATTAAAAACACAATAAATATAACACAACTTTACGTCTACGAAATTATTTTAATGCACTCCGCGCAGGATAACAACGAAAGTTTTCGACATTTTCACCTTAAATTAAAGAAAAACACCGATTACAAATAATTTTAACTACAATCATTAAGATATTATAAAATACAAGGACATATTTAACTTTAATAATTAGGAAAAAAATAAAACTGTTTGGATTTTTTGTGGTCTTTTTTGTTTATAAATATTTTTCTATCTGCTTTGTTATTATAGTTCATTTTATGCATAAAAATACTATTAACAAGTTCTGAAAATTTTAAGCTATGTTGAAGCATCCTTTTTTGACGCAGCTGGCTGTGCCCGTGCACAGCCAGCTGTCGTCAAAAAAATGTCTCTAGATCTGTGGCACGCGATGAGCGTTTACGATCGTCCGCCATCTTGCTGGTAGTTAAGTCGAGCGATGGCAAACGGCTGCCCTTTTTTCAGCATTGGGAAAGGGTTGCGCCTCGAAGGGTTAATATAATAATGAAATGTTTTGGTTGAAAGCACATACTGAATAACAACAATGAAGCACTGAAATAACCTTAGTAACATCACACACACCATTATACTAATTTCACCGAGCTACGAAATACATCACGGTCATTGGAGCTCAACGCTCTACCTAAGTCGACATGATTGGGAGGAGGGGTCAATCAAGAGAAATGCCATTTGAAATTTGGAAAATTGCCATTCTTCCTAATCACTATTTTCTCAATGGATAAGGATAATTTTGGTAACTATTATCTGTGTTAACTGGGTCGATACCAGCCCCTTTCCCTCATCCATTCTATTGGAAAGGAATATCACTTAATTCTATTGAATGTTTTGTAATTTTTGCCATTTTTTTTGCCAATCCATCTTTTGAAAGAGTGGCCA
>JAWZYV010004854.1:0-13185 GCA_038373885.1 Cheiracanthium punctorium | reverse complement strand
CTTTCAACAAAGGGGCGTAATTGTTGGAAATAATGCAGAAATACACGTTATAACAATGTTCTTTAACAATGTGTGTCAATAATATGCTTTGAAACAGTGGACTAAACCTTTATTGAAAATGACTTTAAACAAAGGGGCGTAATTGTGGGAAATAAGGCAAAAAATACACGATATAACAATTCTCTTAAAAAATGTGTGTCAATAATGTACTTTGAAACAGTGGGACTAAAACCTTTATTGAAAATGACTTTAAACAAAGGGGCGTAATTGTTGGAAATAATGCAGAAAATACACGTTATAAACAATGGTCCTTTATGAATGCGTCTCAATAATATACTTTGAAACAGTTGACTAAAAATTTTTTTATTTAAATGACTTTCAAACAAAGGGACGTTTCATTGTTTGGGAATTATGCAGGAATGCACGGTATAACAATGCTCTTTAAATATTTCTGTCAATAATATATTCTGAAATAGTGGACTAAAACTTTATTTAAAATGACTTTCAACAAAGGGACATAATTGTTGGAAATAATGCAGAAATACACGTTTATAACAACGGTCTTTATGAATGTGTGTCAATAATATAATTTTGAAACAGTTTGACTAAACCTTTATTTCAATTGATTTTTTAACAAAGGGACGTAATTGTTAGAAATAAGGCAAAAATACACGATATAACAATGATCTTTAAAAATGTGTGTCAATAATGTACTTTGAGACAGTGGACTAAACCTTTATTTCAAATGACTTTCAAAAAAGGGGCGTAATTGTTGGAAATAATGCAGAAATACACGTTATAACAATGGTCATTATGAATGTGTATCAATAATATACTTTGAAACAGTGGACTAAACCTGTATTTAAATTGACTTTAAACAAAGGGGCGTAATTGTTGGAAATAAATCAAAAATACACGATATAACAATTCTCTTAAAAAATGTGTGTCAATAATGTACTTTGAAACAGTGGACTAAACCTTTATTGAAAATGACTTTATACAAAGGGGCGTAATTGTTGGAAATAATGCAGAAATACATGTTATAACAATCGTCTTTATGAATGCGTCTCAATAATATACTTTGAACATTATTGAAACAGTTGACTAAAATTTTATTTAAAATGACTTTCAACAAAGGGACGTTCATTGTTGGGAATTATGCAGGAATGCACGGTATAACAATGCTCTTTAAATATTTCTGTCAATAATATATTCTGAAACAGTGGACTAAAACTTTATTTAAAATGACTTTCAACAAAGGGACGTAATTATTGGAAATAAGGCAAAAATATACGATATAACAATGCTCTTTAAAATGTGTGTCAATAATATGCTTTGAAACAATGGACTAAACCTTTATTGAAAATGACATTCAACAAAGGGGCGTAATTGTTGGAAATGATGCAGAAATACACTTTATAACAATGGTCTTTATGAATGTGTGTCAATAATATACTTTGAAACAGTTGACTAAACTTTTATATAAAATGACTTTCAACAAAGGGACGTAATTGTCCCTTTGTTGCTATAACAATGGGATATGAATGTGAGTCAATATGAATATATGAATGTGAATACAATATGTGTATATGAATGTGTGTCAATAATATACTTTGAAACAGTTGACTAAATCTTTATTTAAATTGATTTTTAACAAAGGAGCGTTAATTGTTGGGAATTATGAAGGAATGATCGGTATAACGATGCTCTTTAAATATTTGTGTCAATAATATACTCTGAAACAGTGGACTAAACCTTTATTGAAAATGACTTTCAACAAAGGGGCGTAATTGTTGGAAATAATGCAGAAATACACGTTATAACAACGGTCTTTATGAATGTGTGTCAATAATATACTTTGAAACAGTTGAATAAACCTTTATTTAAATTGATTTTAAAAAAAGGGACGTAATTGTTCGATATAAAGCAAAAATATACAATATAACAATGCTCTTTAAATATCTGTGTCAATAATATACTTTGAAACAGTGGACTAAACCTTTATTTAAAATGACTTTCAACAAAGGGACGTAACTGTTGGAAATAATGCAGAAATACACGTTATAACAATGGTCTTCATGAATGTGTGTCAATAATATACTTTGAAACAATGGACTAAACCTTTATTTAAAATGACTTTCAACAAAGGGGCGTAATTGTTGAAAATAATGCAGAAATACGCGTTATAACAATGGTCTTCATGAATGTGTGTCAATAATATACTTTGAAACAATGGACTAAACCTTTATTTAAAATGACTTTCAACAAAGGGTCGTAATTGTTGAAAATAATGCAGAAATACACGCTATAACAATGGTCTTCATGAATGTGTGTCAATAATATACTTTGAAACAATGGACTAAACCTTTATTTAAATGACTTTCAACAAAGGGGCGTAATTGTTGGAAATAATGCAGAAATACACGTTATAACAATGTTCTTTAAGAATGTGTGTCAATAATATACTTTGAAACAGTGGACTAAACCTTTATTGAAAATGACTTTCAACAAAGGGGCGTAATTGTTGGAAATAATGCAGAAATACACGTTATAACAATGGTCATTATGAATGTGTATCAATAATATACTTTGAAACAATGGACTAAACCTTTATTTAAAATGACTTTAAACAAAGGGGCGTAATTGTGGGAAATAAGGCAAAAATACACGATATAACAATTCTCTTAAAAAATGTGTGTCAATAATGTACTTTGAAACAGTGGACTAAACCTTTATTGAAAATGACTTTAAACAAAGGGGCGTAATTGTTGGAAATAATGCAGAAATACACGTTATAACAATGGTCTTTATGAATGCGTCTCAATAATATACTTTGAAACAGTTGACTAAACTTTTATTTAAAATGACTTTCAACAAAGGGACGTAATTGTTGCCATTATGTATGCTATACAACTTTAAATGGGTCAATAATGAATGTGAAGTGCTAAACTTATGAAAATGACTTCAACAAAGGGCGTATTGTGAAATAATGCAGAATACCGTGTAACAGGTCTATGAATGTGTGTCAATAATATACTTTGAAACAGTTGACTAAATCTTTATTTAAATTGATTTTTAACAAAGGAGCGTAATTGTTGGAATTATGAAGAATGATCGGTATAACGATGCTCTTTAAATATTTGTGTCAATAATATACTTTGAAACAGTGGACTAAACCTTTATTGAAAATGACTTTCAACAAAGGGGCGTAATTGTTGGAAATAATGCAGAAATACACGTTATAACAACGGTCTTTATGAATGTGTGTCAATAATATACTTTGAAACAGTTGAATAAACCTTTATTTAAATTGATTTTAAAAAAGGGACGTAATTGTTCGATATAAAGCAAAAATATACAATATAACAATGCTCTTTAAATATCTGTGTCAATAATATACTTTGAAACAGTGGACTAAACCTTTATTTAAAAATCCTTTCAACAAAGGGACGTAACTGTTGGAAATAATGCAGAAATACACGTTATAACAATGGTCTTCATGAATGTGTGTCAATAATATACTTTGAAACAATGGACTAAACCTTTATTTAAAATGACTTTCAACAAAGGGGCGTAATTGTTGAAAATAATGCAGAAATACGCGTTATAACAATGGTCTTCATGAATGTGTGTCAATAATATACTTTGAAACAATGGACTAAACCTTTATTTAAAATGACTTTCAACAAAGGGTCGTAATTGTTGAAAATAATGCAGAAATACACGCTATAACAATGGTCTTCATGAATGTGTGTCAATAATATACTTTGAAACAATGGACTAAACCTTTATTTAAAATGACTTTCAACAAAGGGGCGTAATTGTTGGAAATAATGCAGAAATACACGTTATAACAATGTTCTTTAACAATGTGTGTCAATAATATGCTTTGAAACAGTGGACTAAACCTTTATTGAAAATGACTTTCAACAAAGGGGCGTAATTGTTGGAAATAATGCAGAAATACACGTTATAACAATGGTCATTATGAATGTGTATCAATAATATACTTTGAAACAGTGGACTAAACCTGTATTTAAATTGACTTTAAACAAAGGGGCGTAATTGTTGGAAATAAGGCAAAAATACACGATATAACAATTCTCTTAAAAAATGTGTGTCAATAATGTACTTTGAAACAGTGGACTAAACCTTTATTGAAAATGACTTTAAACAAAGGGGCGTAATTGTTGGAAATAATGCAGAAATACACGTTATAACAATGGTCTTTATGAATGCGTCTCAATAATATACTTTGAAACAGTTGACTAAAATTTTATTTAAAATGACTTTCAACAAAGGGACGTTCATTGTTGGAATTATGCAGGAATGCACGGTATAACAATGCTCTTTAAATATTTCTGTCAATAATATATTCTGAAATAGTGGACTAAAACTTTATTTAAAATGACTTTCAACAAAGGGACGTAATTGTTGGAAATAATGCAGAAATACACGTTATAACAACGGTCTGTATGAATGTGTGTCAATAATATACTTTGAAACAGTTGACTAAACCTTTATTTAAATTGATTTTAAAAAAAGTGACGTTATTGTTGGAAATAAGGGGAAAGTACACGATATAACAATGCTCTTTAAAAATGTGTGTCAATAATATACTTTGAAACAGTGGACTAAACCTTTATTTAAAATGACTTTCAACAAAGGGGCGTAATTGTTGGAAATAATGCAGAAATACACGTTATAACAATGGTCTTTAATGAATGTGTGTCAATAATATACTTTGAAACAGTGGACTAAACCTTTATTTAAAATGACTTTCAACAAAGGGGCGTAATTGTTGGAAATAATGCAGAAATACACGATATAACAATGCTCTTTAAAATGTGTGTCAATAATATACTTTGAAACAATGGACTAAACCTTTATTTAAAATGACTTTCAACGAAGGGGGCGTAATTGTTGGAAATAATGCAGAAATACACGTTATAACAATGGTCTTTATTAATGTGTCAATAATATACTTTCAAACTGTGGACTAAACCTTTATTTAAAATGACTTTCAACAAAGGGACGTAATTGTTGGAAATAATGCAATAATACACGATATAACAATGTCTTTAAAAATGTGTGTCAATAATATACTTTGAAACAGTGGACTAAACCTTTATTGAAAATGACTTTAACAAAGGGGCGTAATTGTTGGAAATAATGCAGAAATACACGTTATAACAATGGTCTTTAGAATGTGTGTCAATAATATACTTTGAAACAGTGGACTAAACTTTATTTAAAATGACTTTCAACAAAGGGGCGTAATTGTTGGAAATAATGCAGAAATACACGTTATAACAATGCTCTTTAAAATGTGTGTCAATAATATACTTGAAACAGTGGACTAAACCTTTATTGAAAATGACTTTCAACAAAGGGGCGTAATTGTTGGAAATAATGCAGAAATACACGTTATAACAATGGTCTTTATGAATGTGTGTCAATAATATACTTTGAAACAGTTGACTAAACCTTTATTTAAAATGACTTTCAACAAAGGGACGTAATTGTTGGAAATAATGCAAAAATACACGATATAACAATGCTCTTTAAATATGTGTGTCAATAATATACTTTGAAACAGTGGACTAAACCTTTATTTAAAATGACTTTCAACAAAGGGACGTAATTGTTGGAAATAATGCAGAAATACACGTTATAACAATGGTCTTTATGAATGTGTGTCAATAATATACTTTGAAACAGTTGACTAAACCTTTATTTAAAATGACTTTCAACAAAGGGACGTAATTGTTGGAAATAATGCAGAAATACACGATATAACAATGCTCTTTAAAATGTGTGTCAATAATATACTTTGAAACAGTGGACTAAACCTTTATTTAAAATGACTTTCAACAAAGGGGCGTAATTGTTGAAATAATGCAGAAATACACGTTATAACAATGTCTTTATGAATGTGTGTCAATAATATACTTTGAAACAGTGGACTAAACCTTTATTTAAAATGACTTTCAACAAAGGGACGTAATTGTTGGAAATAATGCAGAAATACACGCTATAACAATGGTCTTTAAGAATGTGTGTCAATAATATACTTTGAAACAGTGGACTAAACCTTTATTGAAAATGACTTTCAACAAAGGGACGTAATTGTTGGAAATAATGCAGAAATACACGTTATAACAATGGTCTTTATGAATGTGTGTCAATAATATACTTTGAAACAGTTGACTAAACCTTTATTTAAAATGACTTTCAACAAAGGGGCGTAATTGTTGGAAATAATGCAGAAATACACGATATAACAATGCTCTTTATGAATGTGTGTCAATAATATACTTTGAAACAGTGGACTAAACCTTTATTTAAAATGACTTTCAACAAAGGGGCGTAATTGTTGGAAATAATGCAGAAATACACGTTATAACAATGTCTTTATGAATGTGTATCAATAATATACTTTGAAACAGTGACTAAACCTTTATTTAAATTGACTTTCAACAAAGGGCGTAATTGTTGGAAATAATGCAAAAATACACGATATAACAATGCTCTTTAAAATGTGTGTCAATAATATACTTTGAAACAGTGGACTAAACCTTTATTTAAATGACTTTCAACAAAGGGCGTAATTGTTGGAAATAATGCAGAAATACACGTTATAACAATGGTCTTTATGAATGTGTGTCAATAATATACTTTGAAACAGTTGACTAAACCTTTATTTAAATGACTTTCAACAAAGGGACGTAATTGTTGGAAATAATGCAGAAATACACGCTATAACAATGCTCTTTAAAATGTGTGTCAATAATATACTTTGAAACAGTGGACTAAACCTTTATTGAAAATGACTTTCAACAAAGGGGCGTAATTGTTGGAAATAATGCAGAAATACACGTTATAACAATGGTCTTTATGAATGTGTGTCAATAATATACTTTGAAACAGTGACTAAACCTTTATTGAAAATGACTTTCAACAAAGGGCGTAATTGTTGGAAATAATGCAGAAATACACGTGTATAACAATGTTCTTTATAAATGTGTGGTCAATAATATGCTTTGAAACAGTGGACTAAACCTTTATTTAAAATGACTTTCAACAAAGGGCGTAATTGTTGGAAATTATGCAGAAATACACGTTATAACAATGGTCTTTAGAATGTGTGTCAATAATATACTTTGAAACAGTGGACTAAACTTATTATAAATGACTTTCAACAAAGGGCGTAATTGTGAATAATGCAAAATACCCGTTATAACAATTCTTTAATGGGTGTCAAATATACTTTGAAACAGTTGACTAAACTTATTGAAATGACTTTCAACAAAGACGTAATTGTTGAAATATGCAGAATATCGATATAACATATGGTCTTTATGAATGTGTGTCAATAATATACTTTGAAACAGTTGACTAAACTTTATTTAAATTGACTTTCAACAAAGGGACGTTAATTGTTGGGAATATATGCAGGAAATACACGAGTATAACAATGCTCTTTAAATATGTGTGTCAATAATATACTTTGAAACAGTGGACTATAACCTTTATTTAAAATGATTTTCAACAAAGGGCGTAATTGTTGGAAATAATGCAGAAATACACGTTATAACAATGGTCTTTATGAATGGTGTCATAATATACTTTGAAGACAGTTGACTAAACATTTATTAAATTGACTTTCAACAAAGGGACGTTAATTGTTGTAATAATGCAGATAAATACACTATAACAATGCTCTTTAAAATGTTGTGTCAATAATATACTTTGAACAGTGGACTAAACTTTATTTTAAATGACTTTCAACAAAGGGCGTAATTGTTGGAATATATGCAGAAATACACGTTATAACAATGGTCTTTAAAATGTGTGTCAATAATATACTTTGAAACAGTTGACTAAACTTTATTTAAAATGACTTTCAACAAAGGGCGTAATTGTTGAAATAAGCATAAATACACTTAAACATGTCTTATGAATGTGTGTCAATAATATACTTTGAAACAGTGGACTAATCCTTTATTTAAAATGACTTTCAACAAAGGGCGTAATTGTTGGAAATAATGCTAGAAATACACGATAATAACAATGCTCTTTAAAATGTGTGTCAATAATATACTTTGAAACAGTGGACTAAACCTTTATTAAAATGACTTTCAACAAAGGGCGTAATTGTTGGAAATAATGCAGAAATAGACTCGTATAACAATGGTCTTATGAAATGTGTGTCAATAATATACTTTGAAACAGTGGACTAAACCTTTATTTAAAATGACTTTTCAACAAAGTGAGCGTAATTGTTGGAAATAATGCAGAAATACACGTTATAACAATGGCTCTTTAAGAATGTGTGTCAATAATATACTTTGAAACAGTGGACTAAACCTTTATTTAAAATGACTTTTCAACAAAGGGGCGTAATTGTTGGAATAATGCAGAAATACACTTTATAACAATGCTCTTTATGAATGTGTGTCAATAATATACTTTGAAACAGTTGACTAAACTTTTATTAAAATGACTTTCAACAAAGGGACGTAATTGTTGGAATATAATGCAGAAATACACGTATATAAACAATGCTCTTTAAATATGTGTGTCAATAATATACTTTGAAACAGTGGACTAAAACCTTTATTTAAATATGACTTTCAACAAAGGGACGTAATTGTTGGAAATTATGCAGGAAATGACGCGTATACTAACAATGCTCTTTATAATATGTGTGTCAATAATATACTTTGAAACAGTGGACTAAACCTTTATTTAAAATGACTTTCAACAAAGGGCGTAATTGTTGGAAATAATGCAGAAATACACGTTATAACATTGTCTTTAAGAATGTGTGTCAATAATATACTTTGAAACAAGTGGACTAAACCTTTATTTAAAATGACTTTCAACAAAGGGACGTAATTGTTTGGAAATAATGCAGAAATACAGTATAACATGCTCTTTAAAATTTGTCAATTATACTTTGAAACATGACTAACCTTTATTGAAAATGACTTTCAACAAAGGGACTTGTTGGAAATAATGCGAAATACACTTATAACAATGGTCTTTAGAATGTGGTCAATTAATATACTTTGAAACAGTGACTAACCTTTATTAAAATGACTTTCAACAAAGGGGCGTAATTGTTGGAAATAATGCAGAAATACACGTTATAACAATGGTCTTTAGAAATGTGTGTCAAATAATATACTTTGAAACAGTGACTAAACCTTTATTTAAAATGACTTTCAACAAAGGGCGTAATTGTTGGAAATAAGGCAAAAATACACGATATAACAATGCTCTTTAAAAATGTGTGTCAATAATATACTTTGAAACAGTGGACTAAACCTTTATTTAAAATGACTTTCAACAAAGGGACGTAATTGTTGGAAATAATGCAGAAATACACGTTTAACAATGTCTTTATATTGTGTCAATAATATACTTTGAAACTGTGACTAAACCTTTTATTTAAATGATTTTTTAACAAAGGACGTAATTGTTGGAAATAAGCAGAAAATACACGTTATAACAATGGTCTTAAAAATGTGTCAATAATATACTTTGAAACATTGGACTAAAACTTTATTTAAAATGACTTTCAAACAAAGGGGCGTAATTATTGGAAATAATGCAGAAATACACGTTATAACAATGCTCTTTAAAATTGTGTCAATAATATACTTTGAAACTGTGGACTAAACATTTTATTTAAATGACTTTCAACAAAGGGACGTAATTGTTGGAAATAATGCAGAAATACACGATATAACAATGGTCTTTAAAATGTGTGTCAATAATATACTTTGAAACAGTGGACTAAACCTTTATTTAAAATGATCTTTCAACAAAGGACGTAATTGTTGGAAATAATGCAGAAATACACGATATAACAATGCTCTTTAAATATTGTGTCAATAATATACTTTGAAACAGTGGACTAAAACTTTATTTAAAATGACTTTCAACAAAGGGACGTAATTGTTGGAAATAATGCAGAAATACACGTTATAACAATGGTCTTTAGAATGTGTGTCAATAATATACTTTGAAACAGTGGACTAAACCTTTATTTAAAATGACTTTCAACAAAGGGACGTAATTGTTGGAAATATGCAAAAATACACGATATAACAATGCTCTTTAAAATGTGTGTCAATAATGTACTTTAAAAAAGATTGGACTAAGACTTTACTTAAAATGACTTTCAACAAAGGGACGTTCATTGTTGGAAATAATGCAGAAATACAAGTTATAACAATGGTCTTTATGAATGTGTTCAATAATATACTTTGAAACAGTGGACTAAACCTTTTATTTAAAATGACTTTCAACAAAGGGACGTAATTGTTGGAAATAATGCCAGAATGACACGATATAACAATGCTCTTTAATAAATGTGTGTCAATAATTACTTTG
This sequence comes from Cheiracanthium punctorium, assembly GCA_038373885.1. Taxonomy (NCBI): domain Eukaryota; kingdom Metazoa; phylum Arthropoda; class Arachnida; order Araneae; family Cheiracanthiidae; genus Cheiracanthium; species Cheiracanthium punctorium. Next base: position 2,781 of record JAWZYV010004854.1, on the reverse strand, counting down.
AAACAGTGGACTAAACTTTATTTAAAATGACTTTCAACAAAGGGACGTAATTGTTGGAAATAATGCAGAAATACACGTTATAACAATGCTCTTTAAAATGTGTGTCAATAATATACTTTGAAACAGTGGACTAAACCTTTATTTAAAATGACTTTCAACAAAAGGGGCGTAATTGTTGGAAATAATGCAAGAAATACACGTTATAACAATGGTCTTTAAGAATGTGTGTCAATAATATACTTTGAAACAGTGTGACTAAACCTTTATTTAAAATGACTTTCAACAAAGGGACGTATTGTTGGAAATTATGCAGAAATACACGTTATAACAATGGTCTTTAAGATGTTGTGTCAATAATATACTTTGAAACAGTTGACTAAACTTTATTTAAAATGACTTTCAACAAAGGGACGTAATTGTCGTTGGAAACATATATGAGCAAATGAAATTATAACAATGGTCTATATGAATGTGTATCATAATATACTTTGAAACAGTTACTAAACCTTTATTTAAATGACTTTAACAAAGGACGTAATTGTTGGAATATGAAGGCATAGATACCGTATAACAATGCTCTTTAAAATGTGTGTCAATAATCTACTTGAAACAGTGGACTAAGACCTTTATTTAAATGACTTTCAAACAAAGGGCGTAATTGTTGGAAATAATGCAGAAATACACGTTATAACAACGGTCTTTATGAATGCGTGTCAATAATATACTTTGAAACAGTTGACTAAACCTTTATTTAAATTGACTTTCAACAAAGGACGTAATTGTTGGAAATAATGCAGAAATCACTATAACAATGCTCTTTAAAATGTGTGTCAATAATATACTTTGAAACAGTGGACTAAACCTTTATTAAAATGACTTTCAACAAAGGCGTCATTGTTGGAAATTAATGCAGAAAATACACGTTATAACAATGGTCTTTCAATGAAATTGTGTGTCAATATAATATACTTTGAAAACAATGTGGACTAAACAGATCTTTATTTAAAATGACTTTCAACAAAGGGCGTAATTGTTGGAAATAATGCAGAAATACACGCTATAACAATGGTCTTTATGAATGTGTGTCAATAATATACTTTGAAACAGTGTGACTAAACCTTTTATTTAAAATGACTTTCAACAAAGGGACGTAATTGTTGGAAATAATGCAGAAATACACGGTATAAACACTTGGTCTTCTTAAAAGCTGTGGTCAATAAATATACTTTTGAAACAGTGGACTAAACCTTTATTTTAAAATGACTTTTCAACAAAGAGGCGTAATTGTTGGAAATAATGCAGAAATACACGTTATAACAATGGTCTTTATGAATGCGTGTCAATAATATACTTTGAAACAGTTGACTAAACTTTTATTTAAAATGACTTTCAACAAAGGGCCGTAATTGTTGGAAATAATGCAGAAAATACACGGTATAACAATGCTTCTTTAAAAATTGTGTCAATAATATACTTTGAAACAGTGGACTAAAACTTTATTTAAAATGACTTTCAAAAAGGGACGTTAATTGTTGGAAATAATGCAGAAATGCACGTTATAACAAATGGTCTTTATGAATGTGTGATCAATAATATACTTTGAAACAGTTGGACTAAACTTTATTTAAAAGACTTTTCAACAAAAGGGGACGTAATTGTTGGAAATTATGCAGAAATGACGTTATAACAATGCTCTTTAAAATGTTGTGTCAATAATATACTTTGAAACATGGACTAAACCTTTATTTAAAATGACTTTCGAACAAAGGGTCTAATTGTGAATAAGCAGAAATCACGTTATAACAATGGCTTAAGATGTGTCAAAATATACTTTGAAACAGGTGGACTAAACTTTATTTAAAATGACTTTCAACAAAGGGCGTAATTGTTTGAAATAAGCAGAAAATACACGTTATAACAATGTCTTTAAAATGTGTGTCAATAATATACTTGAAACAGTGGACTAAAGTTTTTTAAAATGACTTTCAACAAAGGGACGTAAATTTTGAAATAATGAAAAATACACGTTATAACATGGTCTTTAGAAATGTGTATCAATAATAACTTTGAAACAGTTTGACTAAAACCTTTATTTAAATGACTTTCAACAAGGGACTGTCATTGTTGGAAATAATGCAGAAATACACGTATATAACAATGTTTTTAAGCAATGTGTGTAAAAATGATACTTTGAAAACCTTGTGGACTATAGAACATTTATTTAAAATGACTTTCAACAAAGGGACGTAATTGTTGGAAATAAGGCAGAAATACACGTTATAACAATGTTCTTTAAGAATGTGTGTCAATAATATACTTTGAAACAGTGACTAAACCTTTTATTGAAAATGACTTTCAACAAAGGGACGTAATTGTTTTGGAAATAATGCGAAAATATCACGTTATAACAAATGGCTCATTTATGAATGTGTGTCAATAATATACTTTGAAACAGTGGACTAAACCTTTATTTAAATTGACTTTTAACAAAGGGGCGTAATTGTTGGAATATAAGGAAAATACACGGTATAACAATGCTCTTTAAAAATGTGTGTCAATAATATACTTTGAAACAGTGGACTAAACCTTTATTGAAAATGACTTTCAACAAAGGGCGTAATTGTTGAAATAATGCAGAAATACACGTATATAACAATGGTCCTTTATGAATGTGTGTCAATAATATACTTTGAAACAGTTGACTAAACTTTTATTTAAAATGACTTTCAACAAAGGGACGTTCATTGTTGGAAATTATGCAGGAATGCACAGTATAACAAT
>JAWZYV010004853.1:0-11510 GCA_038373885.1 Cheiracanthium punctorium | reverse complement strand
CAACTTTAACCTAAAATCTATAAATATGTACCAATACCTCCTTTCATGTTTAAATGCTATGCATTTATGTAATGTGTATTTACTTCATTTCATTTCAGTCTTTAAAATATTGTTTTACTCCATAGGTATTTTAAACTTTAAATCTCCAAAATTTCCATCTTCATTATTGTAAATATATAGAGGGAGTGTCACAATGCCCTCCCGGGTTAAGAAAGCTTATAAAAAAAAATAAATAAATAAATAAATAAAAAAAATCTGAAACCCTTTCAGATTTTAATACGCACCAAAGTGCTATAGATTAAAAGCGTATCATAATTTATGCGTAGTCCCTATTTTCTTCCTTATTCCAAGGTTGGAAAGGGTATCATTATTCATGAGTGAGCAGTGTGTTTCTTCCTTCTTTTATAAAAACCATCTTTGGAATCAAAATCTATCTTAAAATCGCCTACTAAAACTATTTTACAATCTTCGCCAAGTATATTACAACTATACTTCATCGTTTTAAATATTGTTTCGAATGTGCATCATAATCCATGAGTGTGTCGTGTTTGTCTTTCGTGGGTTGATGCTTACTGAAATGCCCCAACTCTCGCTAAGGTGGCAATCATTAAACATATGGAGCTACCACGACGATTTTTTGTATTTATGTCGCAATCGTAATTTAGAATTAAAATTTTTAACAATATTTTTAACTCCCTCCAGTTTTTTTTTTTCTTTTTTCTTTTTTCTTTCTTTTTTTTTTTTTTTTTTTTTTTGAGTGTATTTAATATTCTATCTTTATGCTTTAAATATGTAGTTTAGGTTGTATTGTATCAATTATGTAATAAGAAAAGTAACAATGAAGTAGCAATGAAAAAGGGGAAATTTCCGCCCTAGTCCATTTGTTTATTTATCTATTTACTTATGAATGCACTGGTAACACCAAAAATAACTGTGCGATACAAATAAAGTAAAAGGACATTTATATCTTATTTAATTCGCATTCAGACGAAATTTTATTTTCTGCAGCAGGCCTAAACTCTGTATATGAATTTAAATTTCTTCATCTATCGGAATTTAATTACGCATTACAGCATCGCCAACTCACTGTATTGGGAATCAAACGGCAACTACTGGAAAATAAAATGAGAAATTGATTTCAAGATTTTACTCGAGACAAAGTAGAACAGGTAAAAAAATAATAATAATAATGTCACACACAACGTCTGTCGGGTCGGGAAGTACTTTTTGCATCTATACTGACTGAGGCAGCTTTTTTATTCTACCGCGGAGAAATTCTCAGCGCAGCAGACAAAGGTAAAGGGGTGCTTTTTGTCAACTCGCTTCATTAGATTACTTTTTCTCTCTTCTCCGAATAGCGTTTATCTCTGGAAAAAAATGAAAAAAATTCCCGGAACTCGATTGAATTCCTGGTTCCAGGGAGGTGGGGGGGGAGGGCTTCATATATTATCTCTCTTCTTCCTTTGCAATGCTCATAAGAGGAAAAAAAGCACGTCTTTCACGTTTATGGATTTTTTTTTAATTACATTCTCATCTGCGTTTCACTTCATTACACCCTTTTTGCTTTTTTAATACAAAGAAGCGCTTGAAACGAAAAATGGGATGCCGTTGCAGACATTTTCCCGAATTTTCTTATTAAGTATTTTTCTTATAAAAGTAATTAGTATTATTATGGAACAAGACAGCCTGAATTTCATTGGAACATTTCAATAGTAGCTACATACACATGTCCAAACTTATCTTTCGACGCAGAAATCGGATATTTCTCAGAAACTGTGTGTGAGCAATATAAGGGGACACACAACACAGGAAGGATAAATAATTTTAACTTTTTTTTTTTATTTATCACTTCGAAAAATCGGAAAGTTTTTAAATGTTTCAAACACATTTTGCACTCTTTCGAAGAATTATGAACAAATAGATCAATTAATTAAATAAGTCTTAGGAATTCTATTTTTAATTTACTCCCTAAAAGAGAGCAAAGCGTTCTCTTTCCCTCAATCGATCACTATGATATGAAAGAGAGGGCATTTCAAACTTTCCTTCATGAAATCGCGGAGAAATCAACTTCGAAAGTTCAGAACGTTCTGGGGTATTCTAGAACATCTTAGAACATTCTGCAGCATTCTCAAACATTCTTCTAAGCATTTAAACTCATTCCCAGCTGCTTCACCGACTTGCCATTACAGAACATTTTTCAACAGTCTCGAGCAACCTGAAACTTTCTAGAACCTTCTGTCTGGATCATTTTAGAGCCTATTGAAGAACACCCTATAGCTAATCTTAACCAACTTTTGGAAAAAGCCGTTTCGCGGAGACCCGCGCCGCGTTAAACCTTTAATGCGCAGTGTTCCCGCTCTGGGAACACCAAACTCTGACGTTTTGACTGTTGCCAGTCACGAAGAATAGATTTGATTTCTATAAAAATAGTTGCGGGTGACAGAGCTCCACGAGAATCCTTTACTTTTTTAGCACGTCATTTCTCGTAAAAAAAATTGTCACGATTATTTTTAACAGCACTGACATCTGTTGAAAAATGGAAGAATCCGAGAACAGCTGGATAGATTTCCCAATCGGCACACTCAGCTGCCGTCAAAAAAGGGTCTCTAGATCTGTGGCACGCGATGCACGTTTCGATCGTCCGCCATCTTGCTGGTAGTTGAGTCGAGCGATGGCAACGGCTGCCCTTTTTTCAGCATTGGGAAAGGGTTGCGCCTCAAAGGGTTAAACGACCTCTCTCAATGTCCGACTAATGCTGAAAATGGACTCATGTTCTAAACCCAGGTGTCGTGTCGTCTTCACAATCTAGTTTGAGTGTCAATAATCCGAGTAGCGTTTGCATTCACTTCATCCTACACCTTAGTATAACGCTATTAAATTTTCATGTTACTCCATGCGGTAGCGCCGGAACTCAGCATATGGCAACTGAAATTAATATCGCACTTGCGTATGCTGTTGTTTTTTATGGCTACTGGCTACTACGAAGAGATGCCAGATCCACCGTATAGGGTGGCGATGGGCGAAAGGGAACAGCTTCCATTTTAATGAGCTCCGGTGAGAGAAAATCCGACTTTGTTTGGGGTCTCCTAATTTTGAACCGATTCCATGTGAGAGACCCAGCGGTATCGTTTGAACAGCATGGAGGGCATCGGACCCACGAACAGATTTTACGTGCACCAGCTTCCATCAGCGTACACGGTTCCATAGTAGCCCAACCGGAGAGATGTTTTCACTTTCCCCAGCACTGGCCAAGCCGGTACTGCTTCACTTTCTGTGTTCTTATGGGAACGGAGCTTAGCGACTAGGCCACTGCGAGATTCACCTACAACAACAACAATATATTCAAATTTTATGGTCGTCTACTAATTCCTTCTCGGTTTTCTATTTTCAACTTCCTTTGGTGTATATTGATGAATTTGAAGAAAAAGAATTGTGAATGGAGCTTTTGCATGTGATATGAAACTGTAGCATGAAACAATAAAAATGTTAATAATTTTGTGATAAAGAAAAAAATGAGTAATTCAGAAAAAAAAAATAAGCTTAAGGATTTAATATGGAATCTGATCGACCTTTACTTGTACACACTTGTTGGCAATAGTATTGTGTAAACACCATTTTGGGAAAGTAAGCTCCACTCCTCGCCAGCAATGTTGTCTTTAGAATATTCATGTCATATAAGGAATCTTCATTTCCGTCCAACTGCTTTTGCTTTTCAGAGGTACTCCCATTAGCTGTCCATAAAGTTCAGATCAAAACAATTTTCTTGCCTCGATATCCGATGCGTAAGTGATTTCACTTTCGAAGAATTCGTCAAGGATGTTGTCTCGACTTGGAAGAGCGTTATCATCCATAAATCAAGTCAGATTTATATATGCGCTTCTAAAATGTTTCACATAAGATTTTAAGTCCTCATAAAGGAAACTAAACCTCGAATCACCAGTTCTCACTCGCGAAGTGTAAGGAGCATTGGAGTGAGGTGAGCATATGTCACTCCAGTGCTCACTACACTTCTGATGCTATTTGCAACAATATAATCGTCCATTTTTTTAAATACTGTGAAACGTGTACCTTTTACACATTCTGCCATAAATATCTTATTCCTAAACCTTTTGCCGTGATACTTGTTATGGTAGCTGTAAACTTTGCACTTAACAGCAATAGATTTCTCCTTAAAACGGGCAGTTATTGATAAATATCAACTATGAAAAGGAAGCATTATTCGCTGATGACCTTCTTCAGGCCTATTCTTACAAATGACCCAATGCTCCGTAGTTGTTTTCATAACGTTCAGATTCTCTTGAAACGTCAACACATCTTTCCGCTTCAATGGTTATCTGCTCTGCTTCTAAGCGGCCAATAATACTCCACAACTTATACTTCGAAATCAAGCCTTTTTGAATATTTACACACTGAAAGCATGTGTTGTGTTGCAGAAATTTCACCCAGGTACCATTCACTTTGCGCAAATGACTTTGATTTCCGTTGAATGACGTAATTTCTGAACTTGAATAGTGAAAACAGTATGATTGCTTTTGCTGAGATAATGCGCTAAATTTACACATTCCCACTAAAAATGGATGACACTGATTAGATGTGTAATGAAGTATTGCTATTTTTGTGTATGTAAGCATAAGTTTGTATAAGAGTGTACATCACAAAAAGCATCACAAGAAAACTCCTTTAACAGTAACTTATTCATACACTGAAATTCAGCAGTAATAAAGTGGTTTAAATGTTATCCGTAAACAGGGACAAAAGATAAAGGGTATTTCTAACCTTAGACTTTGCCTAAAAAACAATACATACGTATATATTAGTTCATTATTTCATAAATTCATTTCATTAATTTGTTTTACATTATCTATACGTTGTCTACCTAGGAACAGAGGCGGATCTACGGGGGGGGGCTATAGGGGCTATAGCTCCCCCCCATTGAAACTGAATTTACACTAGATAGAATAGAGATTTGATGCTTAGTTAAAAACTGCGTGTCTAAAATCGGTTATTTTTAAATTCAAATTTGCTTTTTTGATTTACTACTTTGATTTTTAGACTGCACGTGCCCTGGGCCCCCGATTTTTAGGAGCCCTCAAAACTTCCTTTTATGTAATCATAACAACTACTAAAATTATCTCTCAAGAGAAAAATTTCTGTTCTCGGAGACCGGTTCAGTCTTGATTCATTTTATTTCAATTTTTTTTCAAAGGATAATATTGAAAACTGTCATTGCTTTAGCTCCGAAACACGTCTTTTACTCCCATCTTAATTATTTACACTAGTTTGTAAAAAAATAATGTAGTGAAAAATGAGAGAAATAATGAAAATAATAAGAAAATGAAATAAATATTAATTAACTAACCGAAAGTTACAAACCAAGGGAAAACCCGGAAGAGATACCGCAAAAAAGGCCCTGTGTGCATAGTGAAAATGTGCGAACGGAGTGATATCAACAGCGCCGCACTTCTCTCTAGCTGTCTACGCTTCTGTGACCAGAGAGCGGTTCAGATGGAAAATTTTCCGTTCGCACGTGCGATTGATTAAAGACTGTGCTGTAGTAACCTTCACTACAGTGAGTTAGCTATAATAAGCGTATTTAATAATAGCGGGTGGGGGAAGGGGGGGGAGTAAAACTCACGTTTTAAATTTCTCAAAATCTAGAAGTGTACTTAATATTTTTTTTTTAATTTAATTTGTTAATATGTTTATTCTTTAGTTTTTCCTTTGGGGGTTCACGTGCTCATGTGCTCAAATGGAGGAGCTGCCACTGTACCATTGTGAAAGGTTCTTTCGTTCCGCCGTTTGGATTTTCAGGGATATTATGAAAGAATACTATTACTATGGCTAATTTTCCTAATCTGGTTTTCAGACATTTCCTGTTTATACAAAAGAACACCCGTTTTGAATGTTTAGGAATGGTGGAAGAATTTCTTGGAAGTACTGTAGTCCTTTCTAAGCAGGCTTCAAAATCTTAACCCATTGAAATTGCTTTCGTCGCCTGGTCGTTTTTTTCGGGTGAAGCGCTAGTGTTATTCATTTGTTCTCTATTGAGCTCCGTTCGCGTGTAGAATTTAATTTAAATGCAAGCATTATGGCCTCAAGAAAGCGGTCATTGATTCGTAATATAGGTGATTATTTTATGAAAATTCCGAAAAATGATAATTTGTCTCGTGAGAGTGAAAGCGCAAATCATCAGGAAAAAATCATAAATGCACAGCCCCAGAACAAGCTATTTCAAGAGGAACAGCACTCACAAAATATACTTGTATCACTATCAGGCAGTTTGTAAAGAGGTGCATAATTAGAAGAAATACAATGATATCATAATGGAAAAAAAGAGGTATGATTTAAATTAATTTTTTCAGACATTGTTTTTCCTATGAAATATAAGTCCTAGCAGGCTCGAGCATTTTATTTTATCGGAAATTCGCACACCTTTCTCGAAATTCGATTACGTGATACTATATGTAGGCAGAAAAATAAAATATACAGGCGACAGGCAAAAAATCGTGCCAGATGTCGTCAAGCTATGGATACAAAGCCTCCTAGAGAAATTTTATAATGCGGGATGTAAATCTTCCCCGCCCCTGTCGTAAAGCACAAAAGTTTCGAAAAAACAGGAGGGAACGAAGGAATTTTCTTGCAAAACTGCTGTTTTTAATGATTTTTATATAAAATGCTAAAAGGAAAGAGAGTGGTAAGGAAGTTATGTAGTGGTACTTTTAATTCATGTTCAAAGGTTGGAAAAAAATACTAATACGAGTTTGAATGGTAGAATTAACATTTCTGATATCTAAATCATTCTAGAACTATGTATTCAAAATTTAGTCTATTTAAAAAAAAAAAAGGAAAAAAAAGATTTTAAGTACAGATCTATAAATGAAATTCTTAACACATTCTGAAAAATTCACGGAAGCACTTTTGCTGAACTTTTTTACTCGAACAGGCCCAGGGGTGGCGCACACCGTCTGCCCCCCCCCCCTTCTCGTAGTGCCTATGGATAACTGCACCCAAATTATTGAATACCCAGTAAGTTAGCCCCCCCCCTTTACCCAATCCTAGATGCGCCACTGCCTAGGTATAATATCTCTTATTCCGATCTAATTTAAAATTTTCAAAACACATGCAGAATTGGCAAGACGTGTATACGAATAAAATCAATCGAATTTGAATGAAGAAAGATAAATCATACCAAACTCATCTCTTATAAAACATTTCCCAATACATTTTTTTTTTCCGACAAATTCGACGATGCATCGATATGTGACAATGTATCGTCACCAAACATGGTGAGATTTTTAGTCTCTAAAATGCTGTATTACTACTAACCCCTTAACGGTCGGATTATTTTCAAGAAAACTGTCATAAAAGTACCTATTTTTTTATTTAAAAAATACTGTAAAAAAATAAGTGTACGTACAATATATGTATTCTTTTTAAGGCTTTGAAAATTTTGATACAAAAAATTTTCCGAGTATAAGAACTGAAATGCTCTAATCTTTTTGGGGGGGGTTAACTTATGAATTGTATAGCCCGGAAATATCACGGAAGAGAGACCTGAGAGGTTAACCCATTAGCGCCCAACTTTTTTCAGCACATTCTCAAATTTATGTTGATGCCAGAAGTGATAAATAAATTCCCGACATTGTGTGGCATGAAGGACGTAATTTTTTTTTCTAAAATTTTGAGTAAGACAGGGAAATTTTCTCATTTAAACTTGTTACCACTGAGTATTTTGTGAAAATCAAATTTATTATTCAAGAAATTAAACTAGGAAAATAAACTAATGCTTAAATATTTTGTGTGACTTACAAATTTCGTGACGATCTACAAATAGCTGGGCGTTGATGGGTTAATATAATTTTGCGAGATCTGTAAAAGAAATTTAAAAGTCATTTCCGTTTTTAATAAAAAGTAAGCGTATTCTCATTGCATTTTGCTTGAAACGGAATGTCTCTAAACTACCATAGACCGTGATGTATTGGAATTCTTTCGGTTTCTAGTGTAAAAATAAAATAAAATAAAATAAATTATAAATACTACATGCACTATTTTTGACGGAGAGCATTATTTTGTAATCCTTAATAACATGTATCGATTTTATTTTCTCTGAAATAGACGTCTAAAATACGATGTAAAGAATGACTGTCCATAATGCATTGGAATTCTTTTTGGTGTTCCTGTCCAAGAACTATAAATGCTGCATTTATCATTTTCAGTTAGATACATAGAGGAGAAAATGGAAATAACATATATCAATGTCATAGCAATTGATACGTTATTTCCAGGAATTTTTGAGCGTGGACGAACGGACGTACAGATAGACGAATGGAAAGAAAAGCCGAAATCATTGGCATATTTTAATTTTGTAGGAAAGTGCTAAAAACAAAAATTTCTATATTTCTGTTTAACCCTTTAACGCGCAGTGTTCCCGCTCTGGGAACACCAAATTCTGACGTTTTGACTGTTGCCAGTCACGAAGAATAGATTGGATTATTATAAAAATAGTTGCGGGTGACAGAGCTCCACGAGAATCCTTTACTTTTTAGCACGTCATTTCCCGTAAAAAGGTCACGATTATTTTTAACAGCACTGACATCTGCTGGAAAAAGGAAGAATGTGAGAACAGCTGGATAGATTGCCCAATGCTGAAAAAAGGGCAGCCGTTGCCATCGCTCGACTTAACTACCAGCAAGATGGCGGACGATCGAAACGTTCATCGCGTAGTTAAGTCGAGCGATGGCAACGGCTGTCCTTTCAGCATTGGGAAAGGGTTGCGCCTCAAAGGGTTAAAAATGTACTTGACAATCAGTGGCGGTTCGTCATTAAGAGACAGTGGGGCCTGGCCCCACCGACTAACCACCGTCTAAATGATAGTATCTTCCTATTATGTAAGACAGTTCTTTCAATAATTTACCTTCATTAAAAAAATGCACGCATTTTACTCTATTTTAATACTATCCATTAAAATAAGCACTTAAAAAAGCGATAGTTGTACGATTTTCCCCCGATCTAAGCCATGCATGGGCCATGGGCTGGCTTGCCCGAATTTGGGCGTCTTTTCTCCGTTCACCGAGTTGACGTATTTGGCATTGAGCACAAAAGCCGTATTGACGCGGAATTAACTTGGCTCCCAAATGGTTTATTTGGCGCTGTCTTCTGGGCCCTGATCCTCGGGCCCTCGCATAGCGATCTACACGACTGTACGGGAAATTTCGACAATCGGTAGCTATTGGGGAAATTTTCCGCTTAGGGGGAAATCATTTTTTATGTGCGTGATCGTATTTTTGCAGTGCAGTCAGATATTTTTCTGGTTTTTTTTTTTTTTTTTTTTTTCTTGGTTTACGAAAAGCAATGAACAAATGTCTTTTTTATATACGTTGATATTGTTTTTAGAATACATAAATCATCTAAAAATTATGAACAAGCAGCTATAAACATAAATATTAAATAATTAAATGTGGCTTTTTGTTTACTAATAAAGTATAAACTTTTCAATTTAACATAATTAGGTAAAAAATAGCAAAAGTTGTATAGTAATTTTGATAATCATTTGTGATTTGAGAAATTTTAAATACTTACGCTGTGTGCACGTGGGAATAGGTTGTTTCTCTATGTATATATTTTTTCGCGATTTTAATGGGCACTATTTTTTTTCGGGCCCCACCACTGAAACAGGTCACAAGCCGCCACTGTTTGACATTATATCGTACTAATTATAATTGAAATAACAATGCGTCTCAAATGAATGAGTGGAATTCGCTTGATTTTGTACTAAAACTATTTTATTTTGGAGAAGGGCGGGAGTGGGGGGGGGGTGATAAGTATAAAAAAAAAAAATTGTAGAATATTCACAGTCGCTTGTCTATAACAGCCATCATATATGCATATCTGAATTTCATGCAGAGGCCAATATCGTGAAATCGCAATGCTGGGAAAACAAACGGCAAAAGACACGAAAATAAAATGAGATATTGATTTGAAGATTTTTATTGCCAAATGCAGAAGAGGAGAAAAAAAAAATAATGTCATACTGAGCGTCAATCCGGTATGGAAGAAATTTTTACATCTACTGAGTAGCTTTTTTCCACTGCCGAAATCCCCAGCGTAGTAGACTGGAGTAAAGGGGTGCTTTGTCAACTCGCTTCATTAGATTACCTTTTTTCTTTCTTCCGTCTCCGAATAGCTTTTTTTTAGTTAGGAAGAAATGAAAAATTTTCCCGGACCTCGATTGAATTCCTGGCTTCAAGATTTAACATATTATCTCTCTTTTTTCCTTTGTTTTTCTCATGTCATAAAAAAAGAGAGAGAGACTTTTCTTTTATATTTTTATAAATATTTTTTTTTCTTCTTTTTAATTACGTCACATCGATGTTTCGCTTCGCTACGTTCTTTTTGCCTTTTTGAGTCGAAGCAGCGCTTCTGGAACAGAATATATATATATATATATATATATATATAACTAACAAGTAAAACACAAAACATACTACAAATAAGACATATCTCGCAAAAAAAAAAAAAAAAAAAAAAAAAAAAAACAGCTATTAGCAAGAATTAGAAACCAGAATTTGAAGCCAAATAAAGTGCAAGAATTATTGTGATAATATAATGGAACGGAAATTATAACCACTGTCACCATCTTCAGGGGCCACAAACAGTGGATTATAATTTACAGCAAACCAAATAGTAGGGTTTCGGTTGTGTGGCATATCAGAAGAGATATTAACTCCACACATCTGGGCCCTACCCTACTATATAAAGGAAAGAAGAAATCAAAAAGATAACAAAAATTAGAAATAGGAATATAATTTTACATACCAGACCTTGAGCACATGTAAATTTCATTTGAATAAATGATATGTGTTGCCAATGTTAAGAATTGTAAAAAGTGAAAAATGGTGTTGCCACTAAATAAAAGTGTAAAAGTGTAAAGAAGAAAGTATAGGAGTTGCCAAATACTAAAAGGTAATATTATTAAATTTTAAGAATATCCAGGTATATTAATATAATAAATATATATTGAATAATAATAAATTAAAATGATTGAATAAAATAAATTGTATAGCAAAATTAAATATAACATATTGTTTAAAAAATATAATGAATATTATTATCGACAAAGTATGTATAATAAGTTATTGTATGACAGAAGATTAATCTAGTAAATAAGAAAAAAAATAAAAAATAATGTTTAGGACAGAATAATCACAATATAGGAACCCCGTTTTTTTTTTTTTTATTCCTCCAGATATATATATGCATGCATATACACATCCAAATTGTTTTTAAACATATTACTTTTTTTTTATATATATATACATACACATACACACACACACACACACACACACACACACACACACACACACACACACACACACACACACACACACACACACACACACACACACACACACACACACACACACACACACACACACACACACACACACACACACACACACACACACACACTCACGCATATATATATATATATATATAGTGTTTTTTAA
>JAWZYV010004852.1:0-11367 GCA_038373885.1 Cheiracanthium punctorium | reverse complement strand
CTTCCATCCCATTTAAATATAAAATAATAAAGTAAAATTAAAATGAATGAATAATTAAAATTCATTCATTAAGATAATTAAAATAATCAATAAATTACTTTCTAATCATTGATTAAGATTATGAAAATAATGAATACATTATTTCCACAACTCCAGGAACATTTCAATAAAAAAAATTGCCAAGTCCGATACCGAAAGTAGAATACACTTTGATCTTTAGCGAGCGTCAGTAAAGCCGGGAACCGTCCTGTGGTCAGGGCATTGGGCTCCCAACCGAAAGGTCCAGGGTTCGAGGCCCATGACCGGCAAGTCAGAGAAAATAATTTTTAAAAATAAATCCAAGTCCACACATGAGTCCTAAAATTTAATGATAGACGATAGTAATCAAATTAATTTATTATTAATTAACTAAAATTCATTAATTATTCCAAAACTAAAATCCAAAAAATTGCAAGTCAGAAAAAAAAAATTCAAAGTCCCATTCCGAAACTAAAAATCCGTTGCCACTCAATAAAAAAGAAACTTGGTGTTGCCATTCCGTAAAAAAGAAACTCCTTTCACGAGTGAAACCACTCGTGACATCACTTCCGGTCACGCCCCTTCGTGACGTCACTAGGCCACGCCCCCTTTGGTGACGTCACTTCCGCCTACCGGAGCGGGGCGCTTACTACTTGCCTATATGTTTATTTCGCTGGTTTTCACCTCATGATAATTAATGATTTTAATTCATAATTCATCATTTGCCGTAATCATTTTAATTCATCATTTGCCGTACAGACTTGCCAGTTTTCAAATTCGGTGGGCTAGCCTTAGATGGGCATGCATGACGTCAGTGAGCTAACCAATCAGGGATCTCGAAATCCGGGCGGAAGGAAAACGAAGGAGAACGCGGCTTGTGTGGTTCCGAATGAATGTAAAGGTTGGTTATATGCGCCGGCATGCCTTGGCACCTTTAGAAGCGGTATTTTACACAGGACAATATCACCACCCCTTCTGGTACAGTTCGAAAAAAGACTGATGGGCTTTGCAGTAACACACATGTAAACCTATTAGTATCATATAGTCGTTCACTTTTAAAGGATTAAACTTAATTACTAAAGCAAGTTTTCCGTACATTCTGAACACATGGAATTACATTTAGGTAACTGAACACAAAAATAAAAATAAGGAGCATTGGGTCATCTTATGGTATGGGTACGAAATTCGTAGGTTTTCACTCACAGTCGTACAGATAAATGCGTTGGCCACATAGTGGTTGTGATCAGTAGTTTTTCACCTTGTATTTTTGATCCTGTGCTTAGCAGCTGCAGTGCAATTACTTCTGTTTTTAAAGTTACAAACGCAAAACAACTGTAAAGGTGTGTTTTTCCTAGCCTCTGTACGAGGCTATTAACATTAGCGTACGTTTTATATGTATTTAAAAGGGTTTTTCAGCGGTAAGTTGAATTTTATATGACCATGGTTTTTCATACCTAAATATAAACTTTATAAACTTAAAGTCATCTACTTTTGCTTTACTTCATCACTGGATGTGGAAAGAAGAATATACTTCAATTAAAAAGTTTTGTTTAAATTGTTCTGTACGAATTAAAAAAAAAGCATTTTAAGATTAAAAATTTATGCTACTAATAATCACACCAGTTTTCAAAATTATTTATCTGTAAACCGCTATCTTAATGCAAGCAAACAGACAAGAACGGTATAAGGCCCCACAGATTTAGTGTGCACATTCATTGTAGTTTAGACTCGAACCTGCAGTTACCATGACCATTAAAATGCTATTAGCGGGACTTTGGTTCCTTTTAATGACCTCTTTGCAAAGGTGCGTTTATCTATTCATGAATTTTTAGGGTTTGTGATTTTGGGGGCCCCAAAAAATGTTTGCATCCGGCACCGTCGTATCCAGGGGGGGTGTACCAGGGGCAGGGGGTCCAACCCCCCTCCCACCGAAAGTTAAAATTTTATTAGCTAAACAATAATGAAGATTTTTTGTGAAAAATTTAGCCTTTTTCACCGTTTTTTACCCCTCCGTAATTTTTGGGCCCTCCTCGAAATTTTTTTCTGAGTACGGACCTAAGCATCCGGACTTTTTCAAATAGAAGGCCGCCACTGTGTGCTTAATGGGACAAATTGTATCTCTTATTTGTATGCTTACTGAAGTAGTATTTTTTGAGATAAACAACATTTTCGAAAGGAAAATTTCAATAAATAAATAGAAAAAAAAAAAACATGTAAAGCTCGTGAATCAAAATTTTGAGGTATTTTTTATTCATTTTTCATGATTATATTGCTTAGTTATAGTGTCAGGTATGAAAATTAATCTAAAAAATAGTGATAACTTGAATGGTTGACTCACGATCCTGAAGAATGAATGGGGCTACATCCTTTGACGTTTTTATCTTCGAAAGTAAAACTTACCCTTCTTTTTGGACTATATGTAATTAGATGGGCATCCATAGATTCTTGGATAGCTAATTAAGGGACAAATTGTATTGTAATTTGTACGCTTTCTGCAATGGTATTTTTTGAGATAAACAAATTATTTCAAAGGAAAATATAAATAACTAAAAATAAATACATGTAAAGCGCGTGAATTAAAATTTTGAAATATTTTTGTAAATTTTTAAGGTTACGTTAGCTTAGTTAGAAGTCAGCTATGAAAAAAAAAATAATAATAAAATAAAATAAAAAAAACGGTGTAAGCTTGATTAGTTGGCGAAATATCCTAAAGAACGAACGCGGGTGCATGCTTTCGCGTTTTTACCTGCCCTAAGTAAAACTCACCCTTCTTTACGAATTAGAATTGGGTGGACGTTAATACATTTTTGGGCAGCTGATTAATGGAAGAAATTTTATTTGTAATTAGTACGCTTACTGCTATGTTATTTATTCAAAATAATACTGTTACAAATTTTCGGGGCAACCCGCTGTTCTGGGGCTTAAAGTTGTTCAAAATTCATGTTCTACGCTTGAAATAGATAAATTTTGATTTTTTGTTGAATCAAAATTGGTCAACTAGAAACGGAGATACAGAGGTTTCGGTTTCCCATTCAAATGTATGCAGTTTCTGGAAATCTCTAGAAATATTGTTCGAAAGCCTTCGATAACTTCACTTTTGGGGACTTATTTTTGGCGCCGAATTTGGCGATATTTCGCCCAAAGTCGCCAAGCTTGGCGACAATTTGGTCATTTGGCGCGATTTTCCCAATGTGGCCTGAAAGTTTGTTTTTCTGCATTGAAATCACATAAAATCTCTTCTATGACGTAATCAAAATTCCCGCTTTATGTGAAATCATCGAGAAATAGACTCTTCTTGAAGTTTCTTGTAGCTTCTGCCCTACCTATAAATACAAGCTTTCAGGGGCCCCAGTTCAGTGTGAGTTGAGATCCCGTAGTGTGAATAGAGTTCTCTGAGCGAGTACGCTTGCTTCGCTCTGTGAATTGATAGTGCTATAGAAGCAGTGTTTTGGCTTGCTTTTCGAAGCTGATTTTTAAGTGTGGTGTGTAAATTCTTCATTGCTGTGTCTTGGGGGATTCCTTGCGATATCTCTCGTATATTTTCACTGAATTTTTGCCTGTGAAAGGGTTTTATTTTGTGCGAGAAATACAGCATTTGTGAGAGCTTCTGATCTAAGCGGATTGTACAAGCACGTTACTGTTTGATAGTGCTGTAAATTTTGTAAAGCTGATTGTTTGACTAAGTTCTAGAAGCAATAAAGTTTGTGTTCCATCCTGACAGGTGGACTTCTTACTAGAACTTTCTACACCAATTGGACTCTAGAACGACGAACCCAGTGAGCAAGCAGAGGTTTCAGCAACAATACGATCTTTTGAAAGGAAACGTAAATACATGTAATGGCTCGTGAATTGAAATTTATCGTAGTTTTATACTTTTCATGATTATATGAGCTTAACTACAGTTTCAGATATGAACATAAATTAAAATAAAATCCATTTAATAAGTGCATTTCTCAAAATTCGTTCTTGAATGTCAAATTTTGGGTTATTCGAGAAAAAATATTAATTCAATTGTTTCGAAAACCATTGATTTTCGGTCAGACATATAATGTGAGAATTGCAGCATTTTGGCTCCCCTGTCACGTCTTCATGGGCGCACCAACGGAGGGACACACAAAAGCTGGAGAGTTAGACCTGAAAATCTTTAAAAATTGAAAATTGTCATTAATGAACTAGTTTTTTTAATTGTCTAATTCTTTTATTGTCTTCAAATCATTTCTAATTCATAGTACTTTTACCAAAATGCAAACAAACAAAAAAAAAAAGACGTAGGTTTTTAAATAAGTACTTACATGTGATTTGTTTGATTAAGACAACGCTACACGAGTGCCATCTCCCAAGGATGGGATGGTGCCAAGACAGAGGACTTTCTAACAGGTTTTACGCGTATTTACGTTATATCTGGAGAAAACCTACCAAAACTCCAGGCCGTTAGATCGACAGCGGTGCGATGGGATCCGTACCCGGGACCTTCACACTTCGGCCGTCTACCACTTTCAATGACATAACCACTGTGCGTGGTGAGGCAATAAGTACTTACAGTTAGTGTATGAAATACAGTTAAACCCTATTACAAAGTCATTGAAAATATTAATAATTAGCCTCACTCTCCCAACTGATCACTGATGTAAACATAGATATTCGGTTTCATAGTTCTGATATTGTTGTGTTTTGTAAATATTTAGATAGCTGAAAAATGAGGTTTGAATTGCAAGTGAGTTCTAATGTCTAATTCATATTTACGCATAATCCAGAATTATGATTAAATTATTCATGTATGCTGTCATTAATTTTTCATGGAAAAAATTTCAAAGTTATTTGGAATGTCTGGCTATAATTATTACATTTTTGAAATAGTTGATACAAGTATGCTTACATTGATATTTTCTGCTCTAATTGTGTACTTAATAATTGATATTTCTTGTTTATTTACACTATTGGCTTCATTTCATCAAAGTGGATGAATACTTATGTAATTAAATCTTATGGATATTTCATATTTTCGCTTAAATAAATTAATATTTATAAATAAAATATTTCATCAGCTATTAAAAATGCTTCTTTCACCATAAGTAAGGTGACCATGCAACCTCAATTTTTGAGTTCAGTCCCCCCCAATTTTTGTGCTCAATTTGTCCCCAAAATGTAAAAAAGCAATTGGGGACATTTTTAAATAATTATTGTTTTTTAATTAGATTACTGTTAATTATTTCATTAACTATAAAATGTCCTCAATTTTGCTTCGAATTTAAGGACATGTCCTCAATTTTACTTTCAAAAATATGGTTACCTTTACCATAAGCCAAGCTATGCGAACGCAAATGAATTATCTACTGGAGCGATTGCGGAAATACAACGCTGGAACTCAGCGGAGCATTCAAAGATCCATGCTGAGAAACAATCCTGGTCACATGTCTTCTCTGTTGTCTCTTCTTTTTCATGGTGTAAATGAACTGGTTAACACAGGGCTTCCGTTTAAATATAAAACCCATATCTCGTATACAAAAATGAGAGGGGGGGGATAAGCAAGCTTCAATGTAATAATCGCGTCATCAATTGAAACTTTTATGAATTCACTATTCCGTTCATTGGGGCCTCTCAATTAGATTAAAATTTTATTTGCGCAACATGTCCTGAGTTCTGCATCATTTCTAACAAAATTCAAAGCTTTATATAATTTCAAAAGCAAATGAAACTCCCATTAACCATATATATTGCATTTACAAAGTTTCTGAAACCTCTACTTACTATAAAAGATGTCTGATTGTCTGGCTGTTTGTTGACGGCGTTACGAAGAAACGGCTACACGTAGAATTACTAAATTTGGTACACAGGACGTTCTAAACATGAAGTTGTGCACCTCGATGCGATTTTTTGAAAATTCAATTTAAAAATTTTTTATTTTATATTTTTTGCGATTTTTCACTTTTTTTCTCACCTAATTCGTAATAACGGCGGTTATTACGTTTGTAGCAAAACGGCATTCGCATTATCGGATAGAGGAGAAAATTTTCTTTTAAAAACTTTTCTTTTTCTGAATATGTAGCATAATTTGCAGATTTTTAGAAATTTTTTAACTAAATTTGACAAAAAAATTTCGTAAAATAATTTTAAAACTGTCGCATCTTGAAGTTCTATCCGTCATAGTTTTTTGATATTTTGGAAAATGATAAAACATTCATTTCGCCATCTTTTAAAATAAAAACGAAAAAATTATATAAATTAGGTGATTTTTTTACGAATTCTAATGTAAGGTAATGTTTAGAATTTAATCGCACCATCGTAACGAAACTGTAAGTCAGTCACGATACGAGATTTTAAAAAAGGTTGCCACGGAAAGGATTAGAAAAGCTCTGTTTTTTTCAACCTATGGATAGAGTTTGTAAACGGGGCAGCGGTTTTTCAAATCGCAATGATATCTCCTTCTGTGACGCCAAATGCTAAGGTATTAAGGTACATTAGGCAAAAAATGTTTTTAAAGATTTCCCGCTCTGTAAATACTTAAAAATTACGACGCTACGATCTTAATGCAATTTATTCCGCTGCTCGTTTTTAACAAAAGCAGACGACATTTTGATTAAAATTTGCGATAGAAATATAGGGGAAAATTCACGGTTACTATTATATGTGGTATTGTAATTCGTTGGTTAGATTTAAAAATTGAAATGTTTTAAGGCAGCTGAAAACGTTTTTCATTTTAAAAGTTACAAAATTCGTTTTAAAAAGCGCGATATATTAAATATGTTTCTTAACATATGCGTATAGCTATTATAGTTTTATTTTAACGTTGGATTGCGTTCCTCCATAGCGGTCCTGTACAAAGCGAAAAACATTTTTCAACGTCGTCATAATTTTCAATATTATATGGTTTGAAAACTACAGTACTACTGTTTGGAAACTGTCTCAACTACCCGAGGTAGTATCTTTTACGTTAAACCGTGACGTCATGAATAAAAAAATGCGTGAAATATATACTCTGCAACACTGACGTCCTATTCGCAAGTAGAGCGACCGCCACGGCGACATGAAATGTTTTGCAGTGCTAAATACGCCAATCTGAAAGAATTATGCATTATGCCAAGGGCGTAGCCAGGGGGGGGGATATCGGGATATATCCCCCCCCGAAATTTTTGGATTAGTGATGAAATACCGTCTATTTATACGCATATAAGTTCATATCCCCCCCCAAAAAATTTTCCAGGCGCGTATCCCCCCCCCGAAAAATTTTCCTGGCTACGCGCCTGCATTATGCATAAATATATATGGAGAGCTTCTTTAATGGTTGCCATAATGCTAATGCGTAAATGGCAAAGAATCATCATAGAATAAAAAAGTCCCATTGGGCCAATGGGACTTATTTATTTGATCCAATTGAGCAACAAAGAGGAAGAAGTGAAAATAGATAGTATTAATATTTGTAAGGAAAATATGAATAATTCCCGGTGTACCACGTTAATAAATATTTCATGAAATTAAAAGTGTGTTATTCATGCTTTTTCAACGGTTGTCTTACAACTAACTAAACGATAAGCAATTCTTCTTTGCGTGAAGATATCCCGCAATAGTTTCAACAGAAAAGATTGCCTAACTTTTTTTTTTTTTTTTTTTAAGATTCTGTTTTGTCACATATAGTTATGATCATATATTAGTAAAATATTCGCTTCTTCAAGTATGAAAAGCGAGTGCGCAGCTATTTTAAAATAAAGAGGTGTGGCGTTGATTTACGAACCAACAGTTTGCGAGTTGACAAACAGTGAGTCAGTTTGCGAACACAACCAGAGCGGAAAGTCCCGCGAATTCACGAAGATGCAAATTGACCTTCACCAGTCTCTCCGGAGTAGATAGATGGTTGGCAAGTATATAAACACCCAGCTGTGAGTGAAGCTGCTAAAATGGCAGCATTATGTTCTATAAAGCTCGCGACTGATAATTTTGTTATGTTATGTTATTTGTTATCCTTAAAGCTTATTCATTTTATTTTTGATCAATAAATATGTTAGTTGTTGAACTGCTATTTCACGACTTATTTTAAAATAAGCACTTCTAATGCACAAAGTAAGGAGGTGTATAATCTTCACCCCATCTACAGAGGTTCTCCACATCAAGTATAGTGACTGAGGTATTAATGCTACAAATTAAACCTAAAAACAGTATGTAGAAATAAGACATTATGAAAATGGGGAGTTTTCGCTGCAAACCGGTTAGCTTTTCATCTTTCGATCGCGAATGACACTGACATACTTTTCGTGTCATGATATTGCAATGATCTCAGGTTAGAACGAATGACGCAAACTGTACGTCAAGCATTTTTATAGATCCCACATCACTGAAATTAACTCGAATTACACATGTAAGAAAAATTTTCATTTCCTACTGTTCGAAGAACGGCCACGCAGCTGGTAAATAAATAAAAATAAATATTTTTTCGGTGTCATGTCACATGAAATATACGGATTAAATCTGAACTTTTTTCACTTAAAATGCACATATGAGTTAATATGGTAACTAATATATGCACTAGTATGGTAATATGTATAACTAATTGTTATTATTAATATTAATTTTTAATAAAATTGTATTTAATGTTACTAAAAATATGGTAACCAAATCGCAGTCGATAAAATGCGGGACGTCTCGCGCGAGACGAGACAAGCAATTTCTCTGCGAGACGCGAGAAGAGACAAAGTGTTTGCGAGACAAGACGAGGCTGATGGTTTACCACTCCGAGACGAGATGAGACAGACCTGTTTCTCGTCTCGCGTCCATCCCCAATTTTCCATGTAATGTCTAATTTTCCATGTAATTTCGTTCCTTAAGTAGACGTTCCCGTACTCAGAGGTTGCATATTAAAAAAAAATTAATTGCATTTCAAATTCAGGTCGTACCGAACTTTCAATAAATGATGTTAATAGCATGTTGATAATATAACTATAGGCATTAGAGATGAGGTTCATTTTTGATTTGGGCTCATTTTTTGGAGCCCGAGCCCGAAGACTTTTAACCCGACCCCGCCCGAGCCCGAGCCCGAAATTTCAGTTAAAGATAAATAAAATTCAAAGTAATTCTTTGATAGAATACAACAAATTTTGCCGTTTGCGCAAATTAAAGACAAATATATACACTACTGGCCACCCAAATTGCAACACCAAGAAAAACAAGAGATATCACAACAAAATTTATTGTGTAGATAACATGTTGACCAAGTAACAAATGATTAAATTTACAGCATTCTATGAAGCGTGGTTCCTGCCAAAATCAGTACCCAGAGTAGCCGCCGTTGTTGGAGATCACAGCTGCCACACGCCTCGGCATTGATTCAAAGAGACTTTGAATATGTTCTTGGGGTACAGCAGACCAAGCAGCTTCCACACGTTGCCAAAGTTGATCTGGTGTGACAGCTGGGGATGAACTCTGGGTCAGTCGTTGAGCAACCATGGACCACATGTTTTCTATTGGCGAAAGATCCGGAGAGCGCGCCGGCCAGGGAAGCAATTCAATCTGGTGATTGACGAAGAACCCTTGGACAATGCGTGCCACGTGTGGCCGTGCATTATCCTGCTGAAATATGGCTGTTGGCAAGCCCTGAAGGTAAGAAAGGACAACTGGCTCCAACACCTCGGAGATGTAGCGCCGGCTGGTTAAAGTACCGGCAATGCGTACTAGAGGAGTGCGAGAGAGATATCCGATACCGCCCCATACCATAATACCCGGTGCAGGACCAGTGTGACGGTGCATAATGCAGCTGTTCAGCATCCTCTCTCCACGGTGTCTCCAGACTCGAATCCGACCGTCGTGGTGTTGCATACAGAAGCGTGACTCGTCAGTAAAGAGAATTTCATTCCATTCTGTCGTCCACATCCTTCTTTCATCGCACCATTGGCGGCGGAGACGTCTGTGGTTCCGCGTCAGAGGTAGACAAAGCAACGGACGTCTTGCGGACAGACCATTCTGCTGTAAACGACGTCGAATGGTACGCGCAGACACTGGATGATGCGTTACAGACTGAATCTGCTGTGATATGGTTCGTGATGTGACTGAGCGGTCCGTCACTGCCATGCGTACAATCTGCCTGTCATCACGTGACGTGGTGCACTGAGGTCGATGCGGTCGATCACGTCTGTCCGTCGTACCCTCCTGCACCCAACGATCACATATCCGCATCACAGTTGTTTGGTTTCGTCCAATACGACGACCGATTTCCCTGAAAGATAACCCACAATCTCGGTATGCCACTATCCTTCCTCTGTCAAACTCGGATACTTGATCAAAAGATGATCGTTGTTTCCTACGAGGCATAATTTATCGTTTTTTTGAAAAAAAAGCAAGAAAAACACAATTGCTGTACTTGAAACCGTCGAAATCTCCAAGCCTTAAATAGCGCTTTGAGGTGGCGCCACAGGCGCGCTTGATGTGCGTCTGCGCTGAAATTCTAATCATTTGCATATCTCACCTCAGCTAATGCATGTTGTAAATTTCATATTATTTGCATGCTTCCTTCAGGGTGTTGCATTTACGATGGCCAGCAGTGTAGTTGCAAATTTTTTATGCACTTTATGAAATAATGTCGGATCTCATGACTAACTAAGCAATATAAGCCGCCGTTCTGAAATACCCAAAGACCTTCACGCGCCTTCTAGGCACCCGTGCCGCTATTTTTTTTATAAGTACTTTTATTTTCCATATGAATGACTTTTTAAAAATCTGTTTCACGGAGTATGTTCAATAAACTAGAAATTTTTCACGAGCCCGAGCACGAACGCAATTGTGAATTACAGAGCCCGGGCCCGAACCGGGCTCGGGCTTTCGGGCTCGGGCTGAGCCCGTCTCATCTCTAATAGGCATGTATGTGAATTTAACTAAATGAAAATAAAATTTTTTAAATATTTTTTTATTTTTTTAACACGTTTTTATTAGCTTCACCTGTACACGCTTAAAACTATCGAGCTAAATTAACGCTCCTTTATTGATTTAAATTCCAAACAGCCGATTTAAATCCTTTTCCATTTAAAAACTCCAAGAAACGCTCCTTCGGGGACATAAACGCTCCACCTCACCCCTCCGTGTTTAGTGCACTATACGCTTAATATGAATTTGGTCAAAAAACTACACATTCTTATCCGTGGGAGCGTTTCTCTCTGAGAAGAGCCCTGATTGGTTCGTCATATCACGTGACAGAACCAGCTTCGCCTTTGCAGCAAGAATCAATCGAATCACTTCGTATTCGTATGTTTGTTTACACTAGAAAAATGTATATAAGAACTATTTGATTTGTAACATCAATTCGTTCTGCAGATAGACAAGCGCAGAAACTTAACGGTAAGTACAATTTTTAAATTTCATTCTTAAAAA
>JAWZYV010004851.1:0-11720 GCA_038373885.1 Cheiracanthium punctorium | reverse complement strand
GTTACAATCATAAAAATTTCAAAATTC
This sequence comes from Cheiracanthium punctorium, assembly GCA_038373885.1. Taxonomy (NCBI): domain Eukaryota; kingdom Metazoa; phylum Arthropoda; class Arachnida; order Araneae; family Cheiracanthiidae; genus Cheiracanthium; species Cheiracanthium punctorium. The sequence goes on along the minus strand of JAWZYV010004851.1, from coordinate 11,693 downwards.
GGTTACCAGGCGAAATACAAGAAAGATGAGAGATAAAATGACATAGTCAATTAATTTTGTTTTAATATGGCAATAATGGAACTAAAAAATTAGGGGGGGGACTCCCCCTGACGAGGCTCGAACAGCTGAGTTATTTTTCTTTCTTTTAACATAATGCAAAATGTAAAACGTATGAAAAAAGTCAATGTTCGAATGCAATCCAATCTTCAGCTTCCTAGCATTGTACAAGACAACAGTAACGTAATATATATTGTAAAGTAAAATATTATTTTTTCGTTTTTATAATATTTCTGGGTGCATTATTTAGTATTTAATTTTTATTCATTTATAATATGTTATAATAATGATTGATTTTTAAGGCTTCCCATAGCTAAATTACTATTCAAAATGTATATGTTGTACCAAAATATAAGTGTAATAAAAATACACTCAGAAATTTTGTCGTCATTATTTGGAAATAGTTTGTTTTTTTATTTTATAAGACGAACCCCTTTGTTCTTGGCACCCTCTCCTCATCGAAATACAACCCTGCCCCCCCCCCCTTCATATTGCCCTGCGCCTAAAAACAAAGAAGCTGTATAATTGTTTATCTAAGTATGGCCAATTAGCTACTCTAGGCCGGTGGGTGAGGTGCCCCCCGTGGGAGTCTTTCTAAGGGTTCCTAACCCGTAAAAAAGCTGTATAATGCCACATGTTTGATTATTTTCATCTGTGTACGGAATAGGTTAGAGCAATAAAATCCATATTTTTTGAAAGATTTCTTTCTTTCTTTCTTTTTATTTATTTTTTTTTTATTTACGAAAATACTCGTTTATTATGATAGTTCTAACACAGATCTGCATCTGGAACATATTTGTAATTTTTCCCTTTCAAGGGTGGTGTTAACCAAACGAGTTCTGTCATTCACTGTCTTTGTTTCGTTTATAAACAAAGTTGATTCCCCGGGAAAAACAAACAAAATGAATTGTCTAACCTTTTGCACAAAAGCTGTTAGAAAATTTTTCATGAAACTCGCGGTCCGATATATATGAGGTGGGGGTACACTTCATTCATGTATCAGTAAATCAGTTTATTTTTTTTAAAAAAAGGTTATTAAAAAGTCGGAAACTATTTTGCAAATTCCTCTTATTAAATACGGACAAAGTACGTATAATTCAACAGAAAAGTTTTTAAAAAATCATGAAAGGTAAAATTCTTATAAAAAGTTAGTAAATAGTCTTCTAATTAAAGCCCTGGACTCCCTACCCCACTAGTTTAAGATGACAAATTAAGAAAAATTGACCCGTCCCCCATCAGGGATCACTTTTTAAATGCAAGAAAGAAAGAAAAAAATGTGTTCTGACAATAAATTTCTAACTTTTGTTCAAATTAAGATATCTTTTTAAAATTTGGACAGTGAATCAATTTTTGCATTTAAAAGTGATCTTTGAAATTTCAAACAAATCGGTCCATTAATAAAAAAATTATAGATGAATGAATTTTTACACAGTTGATTTCCATCCCCCCTTCTCATCAAAGAGGAATTCCCCCCGTCCCATGGGGAATGGACCCAACGGATCCCTAACAACTTCCTGCAAATCAATCACCATTCATCATTCTTTCCCCTGCACAGAGATTTAAGTAAAAGAGTTTATTTGTGAATTTCATAATGCCCCCATTTCACAGGTATTAAAAATGTACAAAATTAATTTTAAACATATCTATAAGAAAGTTTAAACATTTTTCTATCTATGAACATTTTCTTTAAACGAATATATTGGATTTCCAATATAGTTTTGAAGGATTATATCTGCGACTGCATGAAATTTTAAACTTTCAACTGAATTTCAACCACGTTATCAAACAAAAATGCACAAAATAAAAGTGTTCCTAATTAGGTAATTGTCTGCTGCACAACCTACCGTATTTCTTTCTATTAAAATATTTGAAATTATACCACTAGGGAACGGGCAAAATTTCCCCGTAGGTTAACATGGGAATGGAGAATCCAAGATGGCAGCCATCCAACGCCCTTAAATAATCTCATTTAAATAACAAACAAAAAAAAAAAAAAAAAAAAAAAAAAAAAAAAGCTGCAGTTTCAAAAGAAAAGGTCTGTTTATTCAAAGTAAAGTGAGCAAGGTATACAGTCAACTTATTACAAACAAAATTAATTTTTCTCTTGATCCATCCATCAAGTATTTTTAAGAGGTAATGCATTCTAATGAAATTAAGTTCTATAGCACAAGATACTTATAAAATATTTCATAATATTGCAAAATGCAAATTAAATAAATTTTAAAGAATCAAACAGTTACAAATTATTTATATAATACAATGTAACAAAATCAAATAATGACTAAGAGTAGAAATTCATGCTTACTAATTCACCAAAATTATAAACACCATCTCCAAGTAAAGCTGCCAATGAAAGTGTAAACGCACGAGATTTCTTTTCTTCATCTACAAAAGTTTATAATACAAAAATATATCACAAATACAAAAATATATCATAAATACAAAAATATATCACAAATACAAAAATATATCACAAATACAAAAATATATCACAAATTATAAAATGTTTCTCTACACAGAACATTTTCAACTTAAAAACTTATTCTGGGAAGAGATTCAAGTGTATGTTCTGAAAATTACAAATGTTTTCTTTCAAATGGATTAAAAGATAATTTTCACAAAGTTTAATAACAATAAATGTAAGACAAGTATTATTATAGTTATGTTTATGAAGCACAGCATATTTTTTTCACTCTTTTAATAGTTCATTTTCTACAGTTCTGTATATTAATTTAGATCATTATAATAGTTTGAATATCTTGATACTTACAAACATAGCAATTTTTTTTATAAATCAAGATTGTTAAAAAAGCAACAGTTTTAAATATAATTACAGTGGAATCTGCAAAAGTGACCACCTATCTATAATGACCACTTCTGCAGAATTTCACTTTACCATTTTTGTAAGGTGACCAGTTTTGTTCTTCCCGAGAATAGTTACATTAGACATGTTACACTATGCGAGTGCATGTATGTGTTATTAAACATTTTATGTATATAAAGGTGCTTTTAAGTATCTTATAGGGTTCCCCCTCATTTCTTGATATAAAAAATAAGGACTTTTTAAGGCTATTTTTAAAATGTCCTCAGCTATGCCACTGTGTAAAAGAGTAAGATTACTGAGAAATAAATAATTGAATTGATGTGATCTATATGAAATGACTCAAATTATAAAGTAGTATATTCATCTTGGGGGGGTTCTTGTGGGCCCCCTTGAGCTGAGGAGCCCTCAGCAATCGCCGAGTATCCAACCTGGCCAGTTCGGGCCTGCATGGAACAAGGAGGCGCAGCACAGAAAAAGAAAATATCTCCCCTGCATCTTTTTCTCCCTCTCCATACAGAGAGTAGCATGCAGACAATATGGCTAGCTTCCTATATGATTCGCCCCTACCCCTGCTCGCATTTGAAAAAAAAAAAAAAAAAAATCGCAAAAATCACAGGAAAAGTTAAGATGAAACAATAATTTAAGGCTTTCAGAGTAAAAATAAGGCCTTTTTAATATTTTTTAAATATGGCCTTTTTAAGGACTTTTCAAGGCATGCGGGAACCCTGTCTTCAGCGAGCCTACAGAACCTTGGTCTAACCAGGGTTTAAGCTGATTTCAAAAGTTCTATGCAAAAAAGCTAAAATCAAAAAAGAAGCTTTAGCAAAATCAGGGTTCGTTGATATATATCAATGGATATATAGTGATATATATCATGATATATATCCGATATTTATTTTATAATAAATATCATGATATTTTTGATATTTTCATATAAAGTGTGGGAATAAGTTTACCGATTAGGGCAGGAAAAGAAAAGATTTTTCTTTTATAGTATCCTTATTGTTTATTATTTTATCATATATATTCATCGTATTGTTTATTCCTTCTAAAGAAACTTTGGTGATTCCAAGAAATTTCATCCTCCTTTTTACCACAAGGGTGTCACTGCTTGAGTAATCAATTTTAGAAGGGGGTGTGGAGTGGGCAGGACATAATCTTCTCAGACTTTCTATATCATCCCTATTGAAAGGAGGAAAGGGGAATGACTTTTAGAATAATACTTTCCTTATCTAAGCGATTGTTGAAAATGTAAAAGCAGGGATGAGATTGGCAAAAGAGCAAAAAAGCTGAAATCATACGAGAGCAAAAAATTTATACATATGATATTTATATCTAATTAATGTGAAAGTTTTAAGAGAAGAAAAACATTGGAACATGCTACAACATAAAAATATCACACCGTTAACTCATAACTACAATCAGGAATTCACAGAAAAACAGAATTTTCAGAGAAAAAAGACAAAAAAGTGATTTCCTCTTTATTCACAAAAAGCTGAAATCAGCTAAAAAGCTGAAGATCTCATCCCTGTAAAAGAAACCCTTGTAAATTAAATGGAGTTAAGTTCAACAAATGCATAGATTTCACTTGGAATAGGTGAAATTCCCTATAAATGGAAGATGACACCTTACCAGGAGAATGATGGAATGACAACAGGGGAAATTTGATGCAAATTTATCAAGAGCACGAAATTGATAAAGCCATTTTCGATTTAGTCAATGATGTAAACCTAATGGTTAACTGTTCTGATTACATAGATATTTTAGGACCCATTTCAAATGCACTTTATGAGGACCAAAGTGATCGATGTACAATGTGTTGCCATGTTTTGCAAATTAACGGAAAAATTAAAAGTATACGGCAGGAAAGATATTATGAGAAAATTCTCAGACAGGAAAGAAATGGCTTTATCATCGGCACATTTAGCTGCATATATGTTGGACCACAGATATTGTGGGAAAAAATTAAGTTAAGATGAAACCCACATAGCTTTTAATTTCATACGTTCAATTGATAAAGAACTTTTGCCTATGTCTATGAACTTTTTAGCCAAAAAGAGCCCTTTTCCAAGTTTTATGTTTGAAGATGAATTTCTAAATGTTGAACCCATAGTTTGGTGGAACAGTATCAAAATAAAAGACCATCTGAAAGACGAAACATTGCACCTAATTAGGCAGTTAGTTACTGCTAGTCCATCAACAGCTGAGCTAGAAAGGATATTTTCTAGCTTTGGATTAGTCCAGTCCAAACTAGGTAATCGCTTAGGGACTGAAAAAGCAGAGAAACTTACTTTTTTGTTTAAATATTTTAATAAAAAGAAATAAAGGGAGAATTACATGTTATTTTGAATTGTAATTAATAAAATTATCTTGGCACTGGAGATTGAATCTTACATTTTGCATTTTAGTGAGTACATAAAACATATTTAGTTTGTTTCTGTTTCCTACTTTATCTGGTAAAATTTTGTTGTTAAATGCAAAATATATAACTATTCGCAAATATAAGTTGAATATTTGTTATAATGTTTATATCATGCTTGAAAATATTTATCAACAAAAAAATTAACTTTTTATCAGAAATATTTATAAATATCAAAATATCGGATATATATCAAAATATCAGATATATATCAAAAATATCGGATATTTTTGATATTTTCGAAAATATCATGATATTTACGATCCCTGAGCAAAATGCTAAAATACCAATAGGACTGTCAATAGCATTCACATTGCATTCTCAATGCCTTAATGTATTTCATTTACATATGTTACTCAAATATTAAAATTTAGGCATAACATCTTTAAAGAATTAATACACAGCAGTAAATAAGCATTTTTAAAAATTGAGATGAAAATTAATAATTGTACTTATCATTAAGAGAAAACAAGTTTAATTTAAGGCAGTACAAGCCCAGCATAACACGTACTGCATTAATACTGAATATTGTTGAAATTTAGAATAAATTAAATGTCTTAGCTTTGATGTATATTCTTTTACAAGAAATATTACTTACTACATAAAACTGCATTATATCAAGCTTATACTATACTTTATCGATCTTATAATAGAAAAATTTCAAGAATAAAGAAAATAACAAATAAAATATATTTTTATTTTTATTCAAAGCAAAGGCTTTAGCAAAATAGCGAAAATGTCTTGCTTCATTTTTGCATTTTGGATAGTCTTTTCGCATTTTGTTAAAAATGTGACCGTAGCAGAAACCTTGGATCTAACCCACATACATAAAAGGAAAAGTAAAAATAACAAACATAAACCCCAAACATGCTTCCCATACCCCACACACACTTAAGAAGTAAAGATTTTTATAAAGTAAGTAAACAAAGTGATATCAAATAAATACAGATTACATATTGCCAAATTTAAACTTTAATAACTAAAACCTCAAATTACAATGTTTCAAGACACAAAATTATGTCATGTGAGTCAATCGTGTATATATGGCTATGCAAGTTATTTTCAACATATTGCTTAACTTTCTGCCATTATACTAGATCTTACTAATGTCAAAAGAGAAATTTTGAACTTTATAACTCCTAATATACTGAATTCATTTTATTACTTATTTTATTTCAAAACATAGTTAATAGCTACAATGATAACACTAATTATTATTATTACTATACAGAAATTTCATTGCTAATTATGAATTGTAATATCATATTTCAAAAATCCCAAGTAGGAACATAAATAAATTTTATTTTCATTAGAATCAGTATACTTAAAAACTCCCAATAATAAATTTTGGTTTCATTTGGAACAAAAGTTTTGAAAATACCAGCTAATATAGATAAAAGCAAGCTTTACGGGACAGTATATAAGTCTAAAATACCTTGTCATACTTAGTGCTTCAGTAGCATAACTCAATTTTGATACAAACCTTGTTTGAAATCTTTTTCTGCAATTTTTTGGAAGAGCAATAAAATTCAATACCTGGGATTAATGAGGCTCAAGGAATTGAATAAGCTAATAAAAAGCAATGGCTCATCTCAGAAATATCAAAGTAAAGTAAAAATAAGTACATAGATGGCTCCTCCAGTTAATACTCATATAGTAAGGTAAACATTAAACCAATGTCTAAACAGCTTGTTTTTGTGACAGTCAAAACTCAAAATAATGCACTTTAATGCGGGGGGGGGGGGGGGGGGGAGATACAGGGAATTCGGTAATAAAATACAACACATTTTTCTGCCACAATAATGCAATTTTTCCCTTGATGCTTAAAAAGAGAACAAGAAGTAAGTGCATAGTACCCTAAATAATCAATATTATGAGTCCATGAAATCCATAAATTAAACTTTGAGTATGTTTTTAATTTAATTCTATAAATAAATAAATAAAAATTTTCGGTCACTTCATCTACAGTAAAACACAGCATTCAACCATGCATCTTATACTTACCATCTATTTCATCAAGATCAGTACAGCCTAAGTATCGCAATGCATCTCTATAGTATAAAGCATGCTGGCCATTTATTTGATGATAATCACTACTTAGTTGATAAAAGCGCCCATGAACAGTACTAATACCATCCATAGCATCAATCATCTCTTCGGATTCTTCTAGGATTTTCTACAAAATTAAAAAAAATCATCTTTTAAAAATGAAGAGAATTAAACATAGACTAGTGAACAGAATAAACACTTTTTACTTGATTTGTTTTCTAAACTATTCACAAAATTTCTATTCACCAACTTGACATTGGCAAGCAAAATTTTATCTTGGACTAGTGGAAATTCAGTCTAATTATGGATGGAGTTCTTTAAAGTGTGAAAATAAATAAAAAACTGATACAGAGATGAGATTGAGAAAACTGCATGACATAAAGTATGCATTAGTCAATATTTGCAACATGACTCTTGTGAAATTTTATAATACTGAAAAATGGTCACAGGAATCATGGATTTACGATATAAACAAAAATTTTGATCCAGATGATGTCATAGAGAAGTAATACTTTAGTTCTGACAGGCAAAGGTACACAAATTCATATTACTTCTGATTCAAAAACTGAACAAAACCTTTTTCTAATTGCCTTTTCATTTATGCTCATAAATACTTTAATATTTCTGAAATCTCAAATACGATACATTAAAAGGATTTTCAATTATAATAAGACTATTTTGTTACATAAAATTATTTATGCATATTTTATAAAAGCCTTCCATAAAATTGGGGAAAATTCCCAAAATATGCAATAGTAGAATATGGCAACCCTAATTTGTAACAAGTAAAGATTGGTCATTGTTTGTCAATTCTAGATTAGCTATAAAAGGAGATTGCTAAATCAACTGAATTTTTTCTAGGTTAAACACTGCCACTGATTGCTGATTTTAGAGTATCTGTAGAGAGAGTTGTGAAATTAGTCCGTCAAAAATTTTTTAGGTTGTTAAAAATGGATCTCTGATGAAGATTTTTGAGTCTCATTGTAGTAAGTTTGACATTTTTTTCTGTTTTTGTTAGTGTAATTTATGTGCAATTTTAATTTGTTTATTAAAACTATTAGAGTTAGCTTTTCTGATCATGCAAAATGGTTGGTGATGGTCGAATGGATTCCATAACTGTCAAGTTTCCAAGGGATCGGCACTGGCTTTTAGGCAATTACTAAAAAAATTATTGGTGGCAATGGTCAACAGTATAATATATAAGTAACAAAATATGGTTCATAAATATATTTTTAAAATAAATGTATTTTAAGTGGATTTCTTCTAGGAATAGCTCTTGATTTTTTTTTTATGGTATAATGAAACTGGACTAAGTACAGTGGACTCACACAACAACGCAAGTTTTCACAAGTACATATCTTAAAGCCAAAACTCCTCACCCGCAACACAAGATTTTTCACCAACAGTAAGAAGCCCCAAAATTCACTCATTCATTACTTTATGTGGGAAATGGTAATATATAGTTAAGGAATGGTTTAAAACTGTTTGAGAGATATTTATAGGTGTCTAAAATAATTATGTATGTGTTTCAAAAAGTTGCATATGCACACTATCTCACAACACGAAATTTTCGCCTACTATGCTAGGGTTCTTGGAATGCATCCCTTGCTTAAGTCAAGAATCTACTGTATTAATAGAAAAACATTTTTTATATAACAAAAACCTTAACCTAAGTGTGAACATACCTTTACACCATCTAAATCACTTTTCTCCAACTTAAGCATGCCTAAAATGATATTACATAAAACAACTGCTTCATTATTTCCCTTCACCTAAAAAACAAAAGTAATATATCAATTCAAAACTTAGTCAAATAAAGCATGTACTGTTCAAAGGCTTTTTTAAAATAGAATTCAAGTTAATAGAGTGCACTCATAGAACTTGGATTAAAGCAATTTGTATTTAACTTTAATTTTTCATGAAATACAGCAAAAAATTAAACTATGTACATTCTCAGAGAATATTTTGGTTGGCTATGACTAGTATAAGCTGTTTTATCATTGTTATTTAAAGTTACACACATATAAATAAACAAAAAATTACCTTTTCTTTTGTTTTAGTCATAAACTCGATTTTTTTGTCATAATCTAAAAGAAATATATAAGAAACTTAATCTTTCATAGGTTTCTATATTAAATTACATTCATGAATTTTTCTAAGATTGTAATAACTTACCAGAAATTTGTTTCACAACATGTTTCAATATTTCGACCAAAGACAAAGGGCTAATTCTAAAAAATAAAATTAAGTTTAATTTAAAAAATAGTGTCAAACAAAATAGAAATTATTTTTCCATAATGTAATCTATATATATAAAAGAGAAGAGTTTGTTTGTTTGTTCGCTATACACGTCCAGACATTTCGACAGATCTGGACCAAATTTGGCACACTGACTAAATAGGACAAGAGAAAGCTAATGCCGTAAAAATGAAATTAATTGGATTAATAGTTTTTGAGTTATTTTATGTTTTGTAAGGTTTTTGGCCATTTTTCTCGCATTTTACGTTGTCGCGAGCTAAATTTCTGTCCGAATACTATATTTTTTATATCATCGAAAACTACAGAGTTTTCTTTTTCAAATACAATTTGTTACAAAATCATACTTACGTTTGCCGATTTTTGGGAATTTTTTAAAGGAAATCCTGTTTCGAAGAAAATGTACTGCTTTTAAAAATATGCTATTTTAAAACTGTCACATCGAAAAACCTAAAGGGCAAAAATTTTCCATCTTTTTACAGCTGATTAAACATTTATTTCTCCCTCTTTTAAATTTTGAACCGTGCAGAAATGTTAATTAGATTTTTTTATATGATTTTTTTTTTTCTGAAAACATCGCAGGTTAAAATTCCTTTCCGTGATTGAAGAAACAGCAAATTTCCGCCCTTTCGTCCTGTGTGAGGTGTGGTGTGTAAGTAGGGGGGATGAAGAGCATTTCCATGACAACTGACTGTGTTCTTTTTTTTTCATATGGTGTACGTTCTGAAGGTCGTTCTTGCACTTATTGCATGGAGGATTTATTTGAAATCGTTGCATTAGGAAGTATGACTCCTGAAGAATTTGAAGATAGTATTTTACACGGATTATCAATTCCTCGAGAAGATAGTTACTAAATAATTAGAGCCTCATAAAATATTTATCAATAAATTAAACCCACTGCGAACATTACATCTAAACAAACCTAGATTTTTAATAAAATAATTATAAAAACCTGGATTTTTAATTCATCTATCATATTTAAGTTTTTATCTACTGTGTAAATGCCTAATGATTTGCCTCCAGTGATTCTTACTGGATTTGAAATAAAAAATAATTAGTTTATGAGGTGCGCAAGTATTAGTGATAAATGACTATTAGAACACAACAGGCAGAAAGAGAGAAACCTAGCTACGTCCAATTCTCGGGAACCTCTGTACGCTGGCAAGTCCACTGTTCATTTCCTCTTTTTTTTTTTTTTTTTTTTTTGTTGCTGCGGGAAGCCCCTTGTACCTTTTTCTTTTATCATTGCAGCGGTAGGATTCACATTCCTTACCTTTACAATCTCATAACGACGACTAGATTCTATTTGTTTTTAGTAGTTGCTTAAGTATTAGCAATAAAAGACTGTTAGAACACAGACAGGTAAAAGGGGAAAAGCCTAGCCACATCCAATTCACGGTAACCTCTGTAAGCTATCAGGTACGGTGTTCTTTTTTGTTGTTGTTGTTGCAGCGGGAAGTCCCATGTCCTTTTTTTTATCATTGTAGCGGTAGGATTCACATTCAAGACTAGCCACCTCTAATTCTCAGTAACCTCTGTATGCTATCAGGTGCCTACTTCATTTCTTTTCGTTGCAGCGGGAAGTCCCGTGTCCTTTTTTTTATCATTGAAGCGTGAGGATTCACATTCCTTCCCTTTACAATCTATATATAAGGTAAATGGGCATTTCCCTTCCATTCCCTTCCCTTTACAATCTATATTTAAGGTAAATGGCATTTCTCTTTCATTGCACGGGCAACGCCGGGCCACGCTGCTAGTATAAGATAATTGATTTCATTCAGGAGGCTGAGCAAAAATTATTATAAATTTTATTATATATACAGTGAAACCTGTCCGAGCGGCCACCCCTGTACTATAGGATACTACCTTCAGGAACGGCCTACCTATTTGGTTTAAAGCCTGTTTTAGTTCCTGATGTGTCCTACTGTGTCCTGCCGAACCCCTGTATAGCAGTCACCCCTCTAAACAGCCAATTTTTCAGAGCACGGATTTTTTGGCTGATAGACTTAATGTTAAAATAGCCTCTATCAGCGGCCACCGAGTGGGATCACCCATCTCATTTTTCGGGAAATTTACTCACTCAATCTG
>JAWZYV010004850.1:0-11260 GCA_038373885.1 Cheiracanthium punctorium | reverse complement strand
GTTTCTTTCAAAGAGTCTGGAAAGTTGTTTTTTTTTTTTTTTTTTTTTTTTTTTACATTCGGATACTACCTATAGTATAAACTGCTTTTGTCCTTCATCCTCAGTTAAACAGGATTTGAATTCTGGGATTAATTTTACTCCCCTTTCATCTGAGTTATTAAAAACCTTAAAAGCTTTCAGTTTTTTTTTCTTTTAAATAATACTGATTTTCACACCATACATCGGGATCAGTGTTCAAAAATTGTATATTAAAATTAAATCTCTTTAAAAAAATTACTGTTCGAGATGAAATAAAAAAATTAACTTCTTTGTTCAATAAATGATCCACTTCGTTGAAACATCTTCATCATCATCATTTTTTTTTTTTTTAATGCGATTAATTTTACAGCCATGCTTATTTTGACTTTTTTGCCCAAGTGTCATCAAAAAATGAAATGCAACTTGCTCCAAGTTAAGATACCAAAGATGGCTTATCGTTTTATGGACCTTTGTTTGCAGCCTCTTTATCAAATTTTCAGTATTGCAATAATTTTGTCTTGATTGGGGCTAAAGTCTGAGTGGGAGTGTTGAACCATGCCTTTACATAAATATTTATTATAAATAAACAAATGTCTGTAATACCTCCTTTTTCTAAATCTGTTAATGCGACCTGATGTCTGAAAAGAAGTATTTTGAGACAATAAATTGCCTCAGACATCCACCTGGCATAATGAACAGCACCATGTACTCTGAAAGAAATGCCTATTTGGGGAGACTCCTATAAAAATTAAACAATGTTGGGTTAATTCATTATAGTTATCTCTAAGCTGTTTATTTCTTAAATGTTCTGCAAGAAAATTTGAAATTTCTTCCAAATTTTGCATTCTTTATGTAATAGTTTCATCTTCAATAGCAGTTTTGTAATTTCCAACTTAGACCACACAATCTGAAATTTTAAAAAAATATCTGGATGAAGAGCAGTAGCTTCCCCCACTTTCCAATCAAAACAGATTTTAGGATGATTTCTAAAATATGATGGCGACAAGGTAAATATAGGAGATTTCAATCCAGTAATTGCTGCAGCAAAAAATGCACATTCCCCTAAGGCAACAAGTGGTATCAAAACACATTGCCTGAATTTTACCAACTGCCCTCTATTCTTTAACTGCTGTAAATACAGCTTTTACCCAAGAGTTATTCTAATATTATTTTCAAGCTCAGGAACTCCTATTAACTGTTCATAGCCACAGCTATTTAAAATCGCTATTCTCTCTAAATTTTCTTTATTCAAAATATGAGGAAGCATTTTTTCCATCCCAGTGAACAACAATACCCTCTAAATCAGGATTTTAAAATCTGCTTTTGATGAGATCAATTCTTTGTTTTTGAAATTCTTGTCTTCGGAATCTCAATGCACGTCAAGGGTCCTGCACCGGAAAGATATTGTGTTAGTGTTGAACCACTTTTACGTTATACTAGTATGTAAATCATAACGATAATATGGGAGCCTTCCTTGCCCATACGTATGGGCACTAATGTCCATTCTAAAAGTAAATAATAACAGACAACAAAAATAGCATTGTAATAAAGAAAATTTGAAGAGGTTTGTCTTAGATGTGCTTCAACTGAAATACAAATCAAGATCTTTCTTCTGAAGCACAGAAATTCATATCAAATAAATAAAAATATTTCACGAATTGTAGTTTTAGTTTTGAAAATTCTTTATTTTTTGGTTTTTTATGCAAATAATACAAAAAATGGTCAAAATTACTTAAAATTCTTAATTTGTCTTTTTTTCACCAATTTTACAAAAATGCAGATTTTGGAGGTACGATTCACAAACTGATCTAAAAAACACTGAATGTCATTAAATATTGGTTTTGTCGAGAATAAAAGTCCAAAGCAACAACATTTTTTATGAAATAAAACTAAAACCATGTCTGTAGAGCAAATAGTTTATACTAAATGAAGAAAAAACTATATATTTTTGGAAAAAATCTTAATTTTTCAAGAATTCAACCTCAATGCGGCACGGGTTAATATTATGCAATTGAGCTATAACTTTGCCAATCTCATTTTCTAGTCAATTGGTAACTTTTAGGGGGGGTGCCCCCAAAAATAACATTAAAAAAATTTTCCTCCATATAACTTGTGACCACCCTACTGTACAGTATTATGTAAGTACATATGTATTTAGATATTGTTCATTAAATACGTATGTACATTCTTCCCTTAAAATGTATAATAAGTTCACACAATTAATGGTTTTATTTATCTGCTCCAAATATTTAACCAATAAGTGAATTATTAAATGTTTTAGCAAGATTTCTTTTTAATATGAATGATCATTTCATTTTCATATGATCATTTTAAAGTTCTTTTTGAAAATCTGAATATTTTGATTCTCTGGACAGGGTTAAGGCACAATTAATCTGGAGATCCATGTACATGATCTTTTCCGTATGAAGAACAGGTACACACCGATTATTCCTGTGTTTTCCTTATATAGAAACCAAATACTATTCACAAGAAAGATGTTCTTTACCCCAAAATTTGAAATAAACTAAATAATAATTAGTATTACAGTATTACTAATTATACTAATACAGCTTCAACTTTTTTAATTAACAATATAACTAATTATTAGATATTGATAAATATTACACTTCTCAAAACAGAATGATACACAAATCCTACGTTCTCTCATTAATCTGATAGATAATAAAATCCTTAAATGTTTGATAATTCATACTTTTGATAGTGTGTAATGTTTTAAAAAGGAATCACAACTTCTGGACCAACATAATTAAAGTTCACGGGAGTCGCCAGTTTTCAAGTCACTGCCAAAAAGTAAACTTCTTTGGGATACAAAAAAGGAACAAATTGCTTTTACATATAGATTCCGTTTATAATTTTAGTATCATTAATTTTGTCATTGAAGCAGCTACAATATGAGGAAAAATATTTTTGCTCGTTTTTAAGCTATGCCTTGGAGGGTCTAAATAAAAGATAGTTAAAAATGATGAGATTAAATGAAGGTTAAAGAAAAATCCAAAAATGATAAACTAAATTAATTTTTAGTCTTAAAAAAAAGTTGCTACTTAAATGCTACTTGTTATTCATATTTAAGGAAATTGATCTTCAGTGTTTTTATTTTTATGATCATCGTTAACATGTTTTTCTGTGATTGATATGAACAAATTTTATCTGTTTTAATTCTAAACTCTGAGCAGGGGGGGCATGGCACGGTAAGCAAGATCTGGGTGCCATCGTTGAAAGGGGGGACATTTCGAACTAAAACTGAGAAAATCTTGATCTAGAGCAGTGGTTCCCAAACTTTTTTGTCCTTCTCTTCAAAAAAATCTTCACCTAGATTTTTTTTCGTGACCTACTACTACATAACGATAACCAATATAGGCTATATAAAATAGTATAGTTCACTATATAATACTAATAGTTTTCCCTAAGTTTAATTTTCCCATCCTTTTCGACCCACCGACATTGCTCCCGTGACCCAACAATCGGTCGCGGCCCACAGTTTGGGAACCACTGATCTAGAGCACAAAAGGGGCACCTTTTTTTACGTTTGCAGAGGGGCACAATGAGGGGGGACGTATGTCCGACGAATGTCATTCGGTTCAAACCCTATCCCCTTGTTTGCTTTTCAAAGCATTTTTTTTGCCTTTCTTGTCACTGCACTTAATGCAAAAACCTTTTTTCATTAATTATACTTCGAGATTAACGTAATAGCTTAAGTTCTGTAACTTCCCTTTAAACTTTGAAAATTATCGTACTTTACCGTATTTTAAAGGCGGCAGTACTTCTGGCAAATCTAAAACCTTTTAAATTATCTTTATTAAATCTTAAGCAACTCGTAACGGCCATACCGCTACTCAAATTGCGTTAATCCAACTACGCACTTTCTTTCGGCTGTTAAAACGTGCAGTGATGCTAATTTGCCGCCCTTTTACGTCACTATATGACGTTTTTCCTTCTCGGCAAATGACGGGTAACTCTTTGTTTACTCGGTCGTCTGCCAGGGGCCTTTAAATACTGTCACATTTACTGAAGCTTTCTCTTGCCGGTCAATTGCTTACTTGCACGGCAACTGGTCAGCCGTTTTTGTTCCAGCCTGCAATTATGTTTTTTTGCTGTGACTCCAGCACAAGATGTGCTTATGTGGATTGTAAGGCATTTATGTTTCTACCATTTTAATAAACTGTTTTTATCTGCTAAAAGGTGTCTTCATCTGTTCGTCATCATGCATATTTTAGACTGTTTCTTTAAACAACCTGCTTCCTCTGCCAATTAAGAAAAACCTGCTAGTTTTAGATGTTCGACGTCGACTTTAAAACGTCATTTTTTATACAAGAAATTCAGTAAACGTTTAGCCCAGTCGACTTTGAACAACAGTGGTTATGGGCATTTAAGTCAGCAGGTTATTGAAACAGTGATGAATGATTTAAAAGACGTGAAAGGCATGACCCTCAGTTAAGAAGGTTTGTGATTATTTGTGAAGGGGGGGCACAAGCCTGAAAAGAATCAAGATGAATCCTGTCAGTATTGAGAAACTGAATAATTTAAATTACGCTAACTGGGCAGCAGATATTAAGTATGTCCTGATCGAAAAAGGTACTTGGGATATCGTGAACGAAAAGGAAACCCGTCCGATACCCGATGAAAAATCTCCTACAAGTGTTCAAGAGATACGCGACTTCGATGCTCACAGCCGCATAGACCTTTCAACAATTTATCTGAACATCGAACCCGACTTTAGAAAGATCGTGGAAGAATATGATGATGCGGTGACGGTATGGAAGAAGCTAAGTTTACATTTTCGCCCTGATAATAGGTCCTTTCATATGTCAATTTTTTCAGACTTATGTGCTTGTGTAATCAACGATGATGAAACGATGAATGAGTTCGCAGCAAGACTTAGAAGGATAAAGAACCAGTTTATTAAAATTAACCAGCCACTTCCGGAGGTCTACCTTAGCTTTCAGCTCCTGAGGTATCTTCCCCCTGCCTTTGACGCGATAACGCAAGCCATCCTGAGGTGGAAGAATGAAGACTTCACGCTCGAGAAAATTCTCGCCGACCTGATTACAGAGGAGTCTCGTCTCCAGCTGAAGGATCTTGATGATTCTAATGGAGTTTCGTATCAAGCCCAGCAGATATCCAGACTGATTCCGAGCCGATGTCGGAGACTCTCTAACTCGGACGACAGCCGCCCTAGTTTCAGAGGCAGCAGCCCTGGTCCAGATGACAGCTGCTCCAATTCCAGACGCAGTCGTTCCAGTTCCAGAGGTAGCCGCTCCAGCCCAGGTGACAGCCGTACTCCCCCAGGCTAGGCTATCCGCACCCCCCCCCCCCGTGACTACAGGTATGTGTCATCTTATTTCATTGCTGAATCCAACCTTGGATTCGTGGAGAAGGACCACTGGCTCCTAGACACAGCAGCTACACATCATTTTTGCCGCCAGAAGAATATTATGAAAGACTTTTGTAGATTAAAAAACCAGGACATTATTGTTGCTGTTGATGGCATTTCTGTACCCGTAGAGGGACTGTCTTTTTAAAATTTGGAAAAAATGTTTTAAAATTGTGAAATGTTATGTTTTCCCCTCAACTCCGTCGTAATCTAATTTCGGGGGCTGGTTTAGATAGAGAAGGTGCCTTCTTCTCAGGGGGGCGATGGAAAATTTAAAGTAACTAGACAAAATAAACACCTTTTTGCAGCCACTTTAGAGGATGGTGTTTATCGTATATATCCAGACAAACCCAGTAAAACTAATAAAATTGTTAAATTTGACACGTCGGTAAAAGATGAGGGGAGGGGCAAAAAAATTGAGCCTTTTTATGGCATCGTCGGCTAGGACACACACACATTGACACAATTAAGCGCGCTCATAATAACCAATCGGTAAAAGGACTTCTGAAAATAACTGAACAAATTAAATGTGAGCAGTGTAAGTTAAATAAACAGCGCCGTGTTTCATTCAGTCCACTTCCCGACACTCGGTCGAAGCACCCACTTGAACTTGTACACATGGATACATGGGGACTGACCACAGTAAAAGGTAGAGGTAGAGAAAAATATTTTTTGTCAATTATTGACGACTACTCAAAGAAAGTTGCTGTTTACCCCATCAAACAGAAAAACTCTGTTTTTAAAGTTTTTGAGAGGCACATATCTCATGCTGAACATTTTCTGGACAGAAAATTTCAATTCATACCGATTTCAATTCATACCGATTTCAATTCGTACCAAAGTCAATTCGTACCGAGTTTGTAAAAAAACATTTCAAAAAATATTGCTCGGACACTGGGGTTAAACATGAGCTAACAAATACTTATACCCCGGAACAGAACGGGGTAGCTGAACGCTTTAATCGTACCCTTATGGATGGTGTATGCACCATATTATCAGAAAGTGGGTTAAGTGACAGCTTTTGGCCCGAGGCAGCATTGTATTATACATACACACACAATCGTGTTTGCCATGGGAAGCAATCCCTCACCCCTTTCGAATTATATAGTGGTGCAGTACCCTCCCTACGACATCTGAAACCGTTTGTTTGCGTAGCTTATGTAGGTGGCCCACGACAACAAAGAAAAAACAAATTTCAACAAAAGGCCGTAAAAGGGGTACTAGTAGGTTATGCCTTTAGTACCAAGGGGTACAGAGTCTGGTTACCACATTCTAATAAGATTGTAGAAACAATTAATGTCACCTTTGACGAAAATTTGTTTTATTCAAAGAAGAGTAACGAAAAATCCGTTTTTGATCTAGCTAGCAATAGCAGTGGAGGGACCCATTCCGAACTTTATTGAAAATAACGCAGAACCCAGACAGTCGGAAGCAGACGACTCCCTGTCTGAGGAGGAAAGCGATAGCGATACCAATGCTCCCTCCCCGTCAGAATCCGAGGAGGAGGAGAGTGATGATGAAAGCCTCAGGGACACTCAATGGCTCCGAAAGCTGGTTAAACGACCTACGGGTGATCGAACAGACATATACTACTATGAAGTAGGTAAAAATACACATATCAGGTCACAACACGATGCAAAGAAATACTGTATGAAAAATAAAATTAAGTACGAACCACATTTGTTCGATTTTTCACAAAGAAATAAATATCAGGGAATAGTTGGTGGCGAAGGCGGAAGCTCTACGTCTGGTACAGCTAATACGGAAATATGACTAGTTTCAAAAATTCCAAACACCTATAAGCAAGCTTTAAAATCTCCTGAGTATAAACTCTGGCAAAAGGCTATGGAAGAGGAGTTAAAGATAATAAAAGAAAGGCGTGTTTGGGATTTAGTAAAACTTCCTCCAAATACAGAACCCATAGGATGCAGGTGGGTCTACACCATCAAACAGAATGAAAAAAATGAAATAGTTAGGTACAAGGCTAGGCTTGTAGCCCAAGGGTACAAGCAAGTTAAAGGGGAAACTTATGACAAGACATTTAGTCCCGTAGTAAATTTTAGCTTGGTACTTTTCTTTTTTTTCACTCTTAGTCTCTTTTTATAAATGGACTCATCTACAGTTTGATATTAAATGTGCATACTTATATGCTACTATACAAGAAAACATTTTTATGAAACAGCCTCCTGGCTTTGTGGAAAGTGATAAATCACACCTAGTCTGTAAATTGAACAAGGCACTTTACGGCCTGCATCAAAGCAGCCGTGTACGGTTCATGGAAATCAATAAAATTTTAACAGACATCGGCTTTAAAAAGCTTGATTGGTGTGTGATTGTGTTTACACTTTCAAACCAAAAATTGTTCTTCTTTTGTATGTAGATGATTTCGTTGTATTTGGAAAAAGCAAAAATGTCATTGAGGACAGTATAAAATGTATAAGTAAATTTTTTTAATTTAAAGCACTAGGAAAAACACACAAGCTTCTAGGTGTTGAGTTTGAAGAAGAAAAGGAGGGTATTCTTATACACCAAAAATCCTACATCGAGGAGGTATACAAGAGGTTTAGTGAATAACATATTCCTATTTCTTCACTCCCTATAGCAAAAGGCTCGGTGTTTTCCAAATCCCAATGCCCTCAAACTAACCCAGAAATAGAGGAAATGCTGCAATACCCATACAGAAGCCACTTTGGCTGTCTTTCATTTATTACTAGTCGTACCCGTCCTGATATTAGTTATGCTTTAAATATTTTCAGTCAATTTCAAAGTAATCCCGGTATTATCCACTGGTCTGGCTTATTAAAATTGCTTGGTTATGTGTATTACACTAAGGATCTGAAGTTAAAACTTTCTTGTTCCAGTTTAAAACTTATAACTTACACTGATGCGGATTTTGCTGCAAATAGAGACAATCGTACGTCGATCGGCGGCCAAATCGTACTTTTAGGCAACTCCCCTGTAGCATGGAGGACGTTTAAGGAAAAGTGTGTAAGCCTAAGTATGATGGAAGTGGAATTCGTGGCTTTAACAGAAGCTGCGAAAGAGCTCCTGTGGTTTGACCGCATTATTGATGAATGTATAAGTTTAAAAATTATTAATAATTCCAAAAACAGATCTTTATTATATGTTGACAACACAGCCACAATCGATTTTGTCAAATCGCCCATTGAGACCTATAGAACCAAACATATAGATGTTAAGCTTTTTTTCGTGCGAGATTTAATATTTAAAAATATCTTTGACAATAAATACATAAAATCGAAAGAAAATCTTGCGGATATCTTTACAAAACCCCTTACCAAAAATGAGCTAACGAAATTTAAAGAAATCATTTTTCGTGCTTAAGTTTAACGACTTAGGAGGGGGGGTGTTTTTTTTTTTTAAGGTACATTCTTTGTAAATCCCAATCCTAAGATGTTTTTTGTATCTTCATTCCTCTTATTTTTTGTGCACTGGTAGTGCATATACTATTTAATAAAAGTTTAAGTATGTTGTATAATTGGTAAAAATGTTTGTAGTATGTATTTTTTGATAATTGTTCGAATTGTGTTTTTCATATATATTAAAATAAGGGTAATTGAGAGAATTTGAGCAATACATGTTCATGTGTTTAATAGAACTCTTAAAAAAAAAAAAAAAAAAAAATTCAAAGTTCATCTGAGGAATCGTATTATAGTGTTTTGTTTGAACAGTGTTTATACATTTTTGCACATTGTTTTATTAACAGTAAGTTTGAGCCGTGTTTATACCTTTCTTTAGCACATTGTTTTAACCGTAAGTATGCAGCAACTGTGTTTATACATTAATCTTTGATAAATTATAAATGAATGTGTGTGAATCAGGGGCCCCTGTATGATGATGGATGATTGTTTTGTATATGTGCGTATTTATCAAGATGAAGTGTCTTTATTTATGAAATGCTGTTTAAACCGGGAAACAAATGACTTTGCTGAAATAACAAAAAATGCACTGCACCTAGAACTTTTTTGCTTGAGTAATTCTATGTAGTAGTAATGTTGTGTATATATATTATATGTATGAAATTGAAATTACAATATGATGTATTTGTATACCGAGGGCAAGTAGCCTTTATTTTTTATTTTTTGCAAATTGGATGCAGCAACAAGAGGGGGGGGGGGGGGCTTTTGTTTGCTTTTCAAAGCATTTTTTTTTTTGTCTTTCTTGTCACTGCACTTAATGCAAAAAACTTTTTCATTAATTATACTTCGAGATTAACGTAATAGCTTAAGCTCTGTAACTTCCCTTTAAACTTTGAAAATTATCGTACTTTACCGTATTTTAATGGCGGCAGTACTGCTGGCAAATCTAAAACCTTTTAAATTATCTTTATTAAATCTTAAGCAACTCGTAACGGCCATACCACTACTCAAATTGCGTTAATCCAACTACGCACTTTCTTTTGGCTGTTAAAACGTGCAGTGATGCTAATTTGACGCCCTCTTACGTCATTATATGACGTTTTCCCCTCTCGGCGAATGACGGGTAACTCTTTGTTTACTCGGTCGTCCGCCAGGGGCCTTTAAATGATGTTACTTTTACTGAAGCTTTCTCTTGCCGGTCAATTGCTTACTTGCACGGCAACTGGTCAGTCGTTTTTGTTCCAGCCTGCAATTATGTTTTTTTGCTGTGACTCCAGCACAAGATGTGCTTATGTGGATTGTAAGGCATTTATGTTTCTACCATTTTAATTAACTGTTTTTATCTGCTAAAAGGTGTCTTCATCTGTTCGTCATCATGCATTTTTTAGATTGTTTCTTTAAACAACCTGCTTCCTCTGCCAATTAAGAAAAATCTGCTAGTTTTAGATGTTCGATATCGACTTTAAAACGTCATTTTTTATATAATAAATTCAGTAAACGTTTAACCCAGTCGACTTTGAGCAACACCCCTTTACCATGCGCAGAAATACGAAGATTTGAAAAATCCGTATAAACCATTCAATATCCCATATAAATCCCAATTATACGGCCCGTCACTTCACTAAAATCTGCAAGTTTGGCCTGCATTTGGCTACTAACATCCTAAAGTTTGGCCCACAACATTTCAAAGGTTGCCCATACCTGCTTTAACACTTTAAAGGTCGTCACCCCCTGAAATATTAAAGATGTCAAGGACTCTCTCCCCCATCAATTTTGCTATCTATATCATACTCAAGCCGAATCAGATGTCCTTGTGCCAATTTTTTTAAATAAAAATTTAAAGCATGTCTGTTAGCCTAGTTGCTTCTTTCTTCGCCACTTAAGCGGTGTTTCATCTTCCTGCTCGCTCTCCCGCAGCTGTGTTGCACGATCCTTCAGCAGCTCGCATTTGCATCTTGCTCTCCGCGCCGTGCTGGGATGTGACGTCATGGCGGAAGTTATTCGGCTGGGTATCCCTCTGTGGTGTTGTATAAGAGGAGGCGTTTCTCACAGGACAATGAGGTATACGTTTGCCGGTCGTGCGGCACTTGGCAGGTATTTTTTTCTCGGCGGCTCGACATGAGCCTGTATTGTTACGATGATTTATCGTGTGTTTAGTACTGGAACCGATAGTTTTAGTACTGGAGCTGATTAATTCTTTTATTTTAAGTTCAACTTAATATGTTTTATAAGTTAAATAAATTTAATTTAATTTTAAAACTTTGTCTTTTTTTAAAACCTGCCAGCACACTCTGCTTAAGTATTAGTCAGTTTTAGAAGGTAGTATGTCTACTACCCAACATTAGGTTATGGGCGAACCAGCCCTATAATGCTTAGCAAGCACAACTGTGAAATTGTTTGTTGGCTCTGGAGACTGTTGATTACTTTAGATAGGGGGGCCGAAAGAAATTGGCTATGGCTATGGCAGTAC
>JAWZYV010004849.1:0-11451 GCA_038373885.1 Cheiracanthium punctorium | reverse complement strand
AAGGTTTTTAAAAAAGTAGTCACTTTAATTATATGGCGCGGAAGCATCCTATTTAGTTCAGACTTACATCACCAGCATTATCCTCTGAATAAATAGCTCAGTAATCCTTTTCTCGTTCCTATTACTTAAATATTCATTTTCGTCATGCAGACTAATGTTTGTATATGTAGGTTTCATTTGATATTGAACATATTTATCAGATTTACAATCTTGATCTCAAGGCTGTGCTTAGCAGTAATCATCCAAATGGCAAAAATGAAAGCATCTTTCTAGCATTAAATAGGGATATAACGGGCAAAAAGGCAAATAGGAAGGAGCCATTTAGAATTAAAAGTCTGCGCATCTCACATATTGGTAGTATTTGAAGCATATCGGTGGACGCTTGAGATGCATAACATATTTATTATTTACTCTATTTGTTTTCCAGTTATTCTAATTTAAACTACTTTAAACTAAGCATTTTAGGTTTTTATTGTTTATTACTTTGGTTTTGAAATTTGATATACATTTTCTGTTCGTTTTATTCGGTAAAATATTACAGTATTTTTGTACAAATAAATTTAAGGCTCGCGAAGTGCTTTTATGCTTTAAAATACAAACGTAATATTTTAAGAAGGTAATTAGCGCTTGTTTATGTGTGTTCAAAATAATGCCAAGAGCAAGGGGATTCACAGAATATGCAAGAAATCAAATTCTTCCTTTTTCGTCGTGAGGATTGAATAGCTATTCTACATCGAGGAAGATTGCAAGATCTAAAACTACTATAAATAATTTCTTAAATCTGAATGATAATTATAACAAAAGAAACTCTGTAGGAGGCCTAAAGCTTTCTCATCGAGAGTCTGAAAAAATAGTTTTGCGAAATGCTTCGACAAGAAAATATTCAAGAACGCGAATTATTAAGCTAATTGGTTTCAACGTTTGTAGAAAAATCATTTGCAACATTGTTAGAAGGGCTGGTAATTTGCAGAACGAAGAAGAACTTCTTTAACCCCCTTTATTACCCATACATAAAATGTAACATTTATCATTCGCTCGAGAGACCATCGCTTGGGGCAAACAGTCGATCCAAACAGTTTTCTCCGATTAAAAAATTAGAACTTAGACTTGTCCTGATGGTTGGAGATATTACTGGCACGCGATTTACGAAAAGAAAAATGAAGTTTTCCCAAACGCCAATTCTGTGGTGCAACAATTCTGATATATTGATGCCTTTCTTTTACTGAAGTTGGAGGCCTCGCCTTTATTTCAACAAATATGAACTTATAAAAACATTCTTGAAGACAACCTATTGCCAAATGTAGTGGATTTGGCAGGAGAAAAATGCGTTTTCCGACAGGATAATGCCCCGATTCACAATGAAAAACTATGAAAAGCTGATTTAGGTGCAAAAATATTCAAATTTTAGATTAACTATCAAGAATTCCTCAGTTCAACCCCTTTCAGAATCTGTGGGGTAATCTTGCTCGACGCCTACATAGTCATGGAAAACAGTAATCTTCGCCCATCAAATTAAGGTCTGCAATTAAACATACTGATCCATTATTGTGCCAGAGCCTCATTCGATCCATGAAAACGAGAACATTCTAGCTGATTAGGAATATTGGAGTCGCAGCAAAGTATTAATAATTGTTTTCTGTATCGCGAAAATGCATTTTTATTCTGTGACCTTAACAATTTTACATAGGCCATTGTGAGTTCATTTATAATATTGACATTTTGCAGTAAAATGTTTGCAAGTAACATTTTTTTCTGCTTAACGTTTTCTTGTAATGCATACTAAGCATTAGAGGTAAATTTTTCAGAAACAACTTTTTTCCTGCTTGAATATTCTCAATCACTTTGACTGGTCTCACTTTTAAGTTTTTACATGCGCAGTATACCGCAGAATTCATCTTAAAATGCAGTGCTTCATTAGCGGTAATCTGCACATCAGTGATTAGTGCATTTTTACCCGTTGACTTTGCTCTGACAACTTGGTCACTGTGTGTTCATTCCGTTTTCAAACATTGAAAAATACTGTTTGTACTTATCATTTCTTTATAAGTACAAACTCAGTATGAATATCAGAATCATCACGAACTCCTGTTGAGGCTCTAACGGAAAGAATTAATCAGTCACAAGTAACTGAGATTCGATAAAGTAGCTGAATGCTTTCAGACAAAAAAAAATAACTATTACTGCAGTTTTGTCACTTATATAGCGCAGAATGTGTGTGTTTTGATTGAGACAAAAGAATGCAGTAAATAAATTTCACATACTTTTGTCAATGTTTTTCCAAGGTTCAAAGTGTTAACAAATGGTTGTTACTCTTACTGAACCGAACTTTGGAATGGGGTTATGAAGTCGTCACTTCAAAGATTGCTTTTTCTGCTATTACTTAACCTGTACATAGACTCTAACAGTCTGAAATAAGAATAAGAAATATAATAAAATTTTAGCTACTATTATAAGAAATAAACTCATGAAATATGAGCAGTTTGACAAACACTACTTTACCTTAATCCATTTTGGCAGTTACTAATGAAATTATAAAAGTTATACTGAATTGTATTGGAAAGAAAATGATTTCAATTTTTTATTTGAAATAGGGAACGAAAAATAGGGGAAAAGGTAGATTTTATCTCTTTTAAACAAAGAAGATCCAAACCACGAAGAAAATTAAGAATGGATATAGAATTCAACTCTGTAATGATGAGAAGACTACAGTAGTTAAAGTTACTTGATCGTACTTCTGATATTTAACAGTGTGCAATGAGCTGCAAATTTCAGTTACAAATGATTTAGAAATTCGAGTGGATGGATTGATTATTCGTATCTGAAACAAGTACTTGAAATATTTTCTTCACGAAAACAAATAAATAAATAACACAAATTATAATTTTTTTCAGAAATTTGTTCATTTTGTAAGCAGCTCAGAATTTCAAAGCCAATTATAAAATACTTATAGAATAACTTTCTAATCGTAATGCTTAAAAAGTTGACAAACCTAAACACTCTGTCTCTCATGACGTATAAGTATGTTAATCATTTGCGCTTACTTGAATATAAGGTTTGGATTTTCAAATTTCACGAAACATATTTTGAATTATAATTTCTTGGTTGATAAATTAGATGAAATTAACGATTTCTTCCCAATATAAGAATTAATGCTAGAAACAAACACATTCCTTACTCATAACGAAAAAAATATGCTCAATTTGTCACTTAATATAGAAAAATGTGGTACCATCATGCGTTCAGGTATGCGCAATAATTAGAATATATTATGTAAAGAGGTAAAACATGTTATGAAAGCCAATTTACAAAACTGTTTTGTCGTAATAATCCTAAAGCACATACATACTTCAAATTAAAAGCTTTTAAAATTTTATTACTAATGGAATTTCTCTGACTTTCGCACTACGTTCGCCATAATGATACCGAAACAAAATCAGTCGGGAGAAAGTCGTACAAATTGTTTTAAAACTTCCAATACTAACAATTCTTGAATTTAACACACGACGATCTTTAATACAAATTGCGTTCAAAATGCTCCTCTTTCCTAGGAATCAAAACTGAAATCATTTGCTCATAATTTTAAAAGAGTAATTCAAGATACAGGGAGTTACATCATCTCCAAAGTACATTTTCCCGTTATCAATCTTTAAAAAACAAAATTCGTGAATGTAATTTCGAAAAAATAGATTATTTAGAGGATGCAAAAAGTATCATAAAATAATTTTGCAAGTATGTGAGAAAACGACTTCAGTTTTACTTTAAAAAATAAAAAAGAATAACTGTTATTCTTTATTGATTTACAATGCAAAAATGATTGATTTAAAAACAAATTTGTTCCATTTGTCTTACATCCCCTATTCATGTTAATTGTTCTACATAACTGCCAACTAGTGCGGAATATAATTAACCACTTTTTTAAACATTAATTTTCGACTTGAAATATAGCAAAATTTTTGAACTATGTTGGAGACCTAGCTAATATTTGGAAAAAAATACTATACAAAATATACTGTTTAGAAAAAGTGGTTAAGTATATTCCGTTGTAGTTGGCAGCTATGGTACTACTGCATGCAGAAAACAGAAATGAATGGATGAACCGCTTTAAGATAATTAATGGGGTCCAGCCATGTCCGAGTAGATAAGACGCTGAACATAGTAGATGGCTGAAGTATGAAGCTACAGGGTTCGGGTCGATCTAACGGTCTAGAGTTTTGGGAGATTTTCTTCAGATGTAACGTGAATACACATTAGGAACCCTTAAAGAATGTTCCTCCGAAAGCACCCACTATGAAAATGCCCTTCGTGAAGTCTTCTATAACACACAACAAACACACACAAAATATTTAATGTGATAAATATCATAAAGAATGTACTGCTTGCTCCCAAGGAAGCACTTTTGATTTTGTGGAGTTCTTTCCCTTAGTATTAAAGAGGGTGTCTGCAGTCATATGGTAAGCACAGACTTAGATCATTGTCTGCACGCGCGGATGGATAGCATTTTAGATAAACTAGATTTCAGAAAGAGTGGACATTATTTTATTTGGAAAGATGCCGTTCTGAAATAATCTTGTCCCGTAACTGCTCAATGTATTGCTTCACCTGAAGGGGGACATCTAGCCATATGCATGCATACGTGAACATTGAACTCAAACAAACCAAAATAGTCACTTTTCAGGAGTGAAGTAGTATCCAATTTTCGAGATGTCAAAGTATTCAGTAATGAGAACATTAAAAATAATGATTATTTTTTTTAAATTATCGATAATTTCGCTTAATGTTACGCTGTTAGTTTTTTATTTGTTATACAACACGACTAAATACTTACTGTTCGCCTGTTTTTGCAACTCCTCTGGATCAAAGCGTTCATAACAATTTCCCGTAGTAAAATTTCAAATTAAAAATACGTCAAATTCCTTTTCTTCATAATTATTTTATAATTTTATAATTTCATGAAGTATCTTTCGTAAAATAAATTTTAAGAAAGACAAAAATAAGTATATTTGAGGTATCATGTTCACAGGAAAATATCTTTATAATGAAGATAATAAATCATTTTTGTTTTTCCATGCTAAATACAAACAAATCTAAACTGTATCAAAAATTATTTCACTTAAATTTAAGTACTGTAATTCAACATCACATTACGTTTTAAATAGCGTATTTAATCTAATTATCGGTATGAGACTTTTACTCTATATTGTATTTTCATCCAGGATCAACACACATTGTGGTTAGGTTAAATGGAAATTAAAATACATTCTTACAAAGTTTAATTACCTAACAATAAAAGAAAAATTTGCCCGTATGTTAAAACTTACTGTTGTCCCGGAGGAGAAACTAATACAAGAATTGTAAACATTTAAATCTACTTTGAAATATGCAACTAAAACAAATTTTTAGTTAAACAATTACTCCCTAGATGACTTATATACAAGTAATAAGAGGTAAATTCCATGTAAATTGCAGTAACAGTTAAGTATAATTTCTTGTAAAAGGACGAATATAATGACCTGTTAAAAATGGATACTATATTAGAAAACTTATTCATTCAAATTTAAAGTAATACAATGTTAATATTGTAACACAAGAACTTCACTTCAAAACGCAATGAAATGCAGCTTAGTTTGGAGAGTTTCCTACTAAATTAGAAAAAAAAAACTTTCGGTGACCGGCTTCATACAAAAATATAGAACTATATACAAACGGTCATCTGACTTAATCAAATGTTACACCAGTGCAATTTTAGCTAGTGCGAGATTTACCAATGCTTATTTTTTTAATAAATTCGAAATTTAATTTATTACGTTAGGAAACAATGACCTATCTCATTGCACTAAAAGTTTTATAATGTATTCCTGTGTATTGTTTTGAAAAATATTGCTGTTTGGTATATTAAGAAATAGACGCCATTCTATAGAACACTTATAACACATATTACATTCTTTATTCTCTCTTACAGCATACAAATTTTAAATGATTAATTAATTCTTTATTTATTTTCCAAATTAGACAAGAACATGCGACAAGAATTTTCAACTGCCATAGTAAGTCATATTTAAATTTATTGAGTGTTAATTTTCGCTTAGTTGTAGACATAAGTGATGGTTTAAATAGTTTAGTAATTCCAATTTTAAACATCTAGGTATGGAATCAGCTTTGGTTTTAATTATTTCTCATCTTTTCGCAAATAGCTGCGAGTTACAATTTTTTTTACTCTCATTTTGACTCAATTGTCTACTTATTTTTCATTGATAAAGGTACTTGCATGTCATATTGCACTCAGCAGCATAAATATATAACTTGAATTTTTGCACTAACTTATATAAAGTTAACACATTTATAATACTGTTAAACTACTGAACTTAAAAGTATGTTAAGCTGTAAAATATCTTAGCTTACCGTATTAATTGTTAATAATTATCGAATATATATATATATATATATATAATACAGAATATAAATACTATTTACTTAAGAATATAAATATTATTTACTACTTATTAAGGTTGGCAGAATTGAAATGGGGACACCCAAAACACCTTTCCTCGCGTTCTAGCTAACCGCTTTGGATGCGAGAAGATACAAATTTTAATTATATGATGTGTAGAATGCGAATTTTAGGCTGCATTTAATCCTCTAACACGGGTAGAATAAATGAGAAATTAGTTATATTATTTTACTGGTGTAACTGTTAAAATTTCTCCACATAAGAAGAAAGACGGAGTTCTGAAAACAACCATCATGCTGCCCCACAGGAAATAACCATCATGCTGCAATATTTTGGATGCAATAACTTCTTTCTACAGAATGTCTCATGATAGTTTTGTTTTAGCGTAACAATTCTTCTAGATGAAAGAACTAAGATTCCACTACTGAAATTATAAAATTATCATGAGCGGCGTAAATAAGTCGAATCTTTCCTAGGAAGAAAAAATGAGGGGTTTTGATTTGAAAACGCGTAACCTACAAAACCGCGTTTTGTATAGCGTAACCTACCGATGCTCTACTCGAACTCACGATTTCGGAAACATAACCCATATTTCGGGGTAAAATATTTACTGGGGAAAGGAAATCTTTATTTGGGACTTCGCGCATATGCGCCAAGTGCCAAGAGACAGAGGAATAAGAGTGAACGCGTCTTCCCTAATAGCACAGATGGTCACAATTGTCACAGGACTGTCACATTGTAACTTCTTGCACAGCCCGATTATGACCAACAGGGGCCCCGGGCATAGAAGAATTTGGGGGTCCCCATCTATAAAATTTGTTTTCTTTTTTATAATATTTTGACATATAAAAGAATATTTCAGAACAACATTTGAAATTGGGGGCCCTTGGCAAAGTCCCGATTTTCCCATGCGATAATAAGGGTCTGGTAACTTGTGAGTGATGTTACTTTACTTTGTGGTCACTGTGAAGTTTATTTGTGACCAGTCACCAGGTGACGTCGCCGGAAGAATACTTAAATAAAACAGCACATTATCTCCTGTAAATTATTTATGTGGAAGAAAAAAGATTTAAGATCTTTAATTTATATTTATTAATTATGGTATTTTCTCTCCATTTACAAAATACTTCAAAAATATTTTAAGTTTCCAAAACAAGCCGTACCACAACAGCAGTCAGTTTACTTTTAAAGCAAATTACGGCAAGAGAATCACAGCGTCGCAGTTACGTGCTGTCTTATGGGACCGTCTTTCTTCGTTTCGATTCCGATCGCTGCTCCTGTGCGCTCGTTCCGTTAGTTTGGTGCTGCCTTCTAGTTCATGTTACTTGAAACGCTTCATCTAGTGCATGTTACTTTTTCTGAAAAACTTCGAAAGGTTTCTCATTAATTCGGAAACCCTTCCGAAATACACGGAAAGGTTACTCAATATTTTACCAAAATATACAGAAACGTTACCCATCTTTTCCAGAAACCTTACCTAAAATGCAGGAAAATAAGTAAATATGTTTCCGATATATGCAGAAACGTTTCTAAATAGTTTATCAGCATGGTTCGGAAACGTTTCCTCAATTTTAAACTACAAGAGATGCCTCATTTTTTGGGGTAACTTTTCCGAATTTTTTTTTACCGTGAGTTGAAGAACGGATACGAAACCAAATAATTAATTTATATTTGAATTTTGCATTGAGCACATCTGTTCAAAAAATAAATTTTGATTTGAATTGCGCAAATCTGTATATGTCTCTTTAAAATTATGAAGAAATACATTAAATTGAATGTTCAGGCAAAACATTTAACAGAATAATTAATTCGGCGAGGAAGGAAATGCATGTAACTTCACGCACCAGTTATGTATACTCCTAAACTTTCAAAGATAACCATAGCAAGGTGTTTCTGGAAGACCGAGAATACATCGGTTACAATAACTTCTGTTCCCGTTAATATGTAACAAGACCTATGTTCAGAAAACACTACTTGCTTTCTGGTTTGTAGCCTAAAAGTCCAGTGTACATGGAAAATTCTAGTAAACAGTCCACTTGTCAAGATGAAATACAAATTTCATTATTCCAAGAACCCTGACGAAGAGTCTGCTATACACAGTTCACATTCATAAAAAGTTGGTAATTAGCTTTATTAGAGTAAGCGTATGAGGGGTGCTTTGTCAGATTGAACAAAAAGTTCTTTTACAGGCTAAAATTTACTTAAACTCTCGAGGAAAGTTATCAGCAGTTCCTCAGGAATCAAAAATTATGGATTCAGAAACAGCTTTTAAAAAGAGTCTTCTCGAATCCCGTAATAAATAGTTTACAAAAGCGCAGAGTAGAGGCTTACTAATGCAGTGAACTGACATTCTTCAATGCAGTGAACTGGCTCTCGGGCTGCTCTGACACTCTTTTTATAGTCTCATCGAAATCTCTAGCAATCTTTCGATATTGGTACAGGAAAATCTCAATACATTGCGGTCATTGATTGCGTAATAGAAATTTAATTAAGTTATGCTCGGCTATTGCGTAATACTAATGCAGGTAAACAAACATTACCGGTCCCATTAATAAAAAATAATACAAAATTTACTAAATACAATTTTTTAAGCTTCATTTTTAATGTGTACAATATTTCTATGATCATTGTGTAACCATTGAAAAAACATATAAAAAATAACATTTTTTACAATTTTTTATTATATTTACGTTATTTGTATTAAAAAACAACATTTGAAGGGAAAAACAATTGTTTTGCTTGTGAATTTCTTACGGTGAGCATTAGAGGGTTGAGAACACTTCGTCCTGTAATATATTTTAGAGGTGTTGCAGTAAAAGGTTTACAGCTCATAGTGTAATTATTTAAGCTACAGAAAACAGCAACGAGTACGTTTTTCTAAAAGAGATGTAAAATATCAAATGTACAGTTTTAACAGGAAATTTAAAAGAGATGATTGTGCATATAAATTTTGGTAAAATTTGACAAGGAACGATCGCAGTGTTGAATGTTGAAGGATATCAAGTAAACTCCTGGAATTCGTTCCTTGGAGTGCTGAAGGACGTAAAAGAAATGACGTGTACTTTAGTACGACGATGTAAGTTAAGTGAAAGCTCTGAATGCATAGCTGCCCAACTACTACCAACATCTCCTACGTATAGAAAGCCTAACAACTAAAGCTTCGACGTCATCACTAGGCCTTCATGTTGTGACGTCATCACAGTTTTATGTTCACAGATTAAAACTACTTAAATTTTCTGGTGGTTACTACAAACATTAGAAAATATCGCTAATAAAAATTTAAATTAAAGTACCTTTCTCATACAAAATTATTCATTTCGATCTGTTTCTTCATCATATTATGAAATTATTCATGGTTAAAAACTGGCATTTGTCATAAAATAATATTTTTTATCTCAAATTATTAAAATATTGTTATTTATGAATAAATTCACCAGAACCTTTTTATAGTTTTATTTTATGAAAATAAAACTTTTAACTGTAGGCCTAATGATGACGTCAAAGCTTAGTGACGTAGGAGTTGTTAGGCTTTCTTTATCTTGGAGGTGCTGCTACAACAGAATTTAACTAACTACTCTTTGCAAACAGTATATTTTTTAAGAATTTTTACAAAATCGTAATGTGATCGCGCGTAGAAAAATAATTTTGCTGTGCTAGGAAAAAGAATTTCTTGTTAAAAATTAATTTTATGTTGTAGTAGTCGACAGCTTTGCGAATGTGCGGATAACTTTTAAAGTAAAATTTCAATATTTCTCCTTTAAATTTACAGTAATTAATTTTA
Organism: Cheiracanthium punctorium; assembly: GCA_038373885.1. Taxonomy (NCBI): domain Eukaryota; kingdom Metazoa; phylum Arthropoda; class Arachnida; order Araneae; family Cheiracanthiidae; genus Cheiracanthium; species Cheiracanthium punctorium. The sequence continues at coordinate 1,222 of JAWZYV010004849.1, read as the reverse complement.
AACATTATTACCTGATAATGTCTAAAATTAAAATCTATTTTTTTACAATAAAATGTTTTGTCAATGTGTAATATTTTATAGTATCAATATTATCTTTTATTTTCATTTTTATTAAAGTGTTAAATATTTTGTTAAAGCTTCACAGACACTTTATTTTTTGTAAGAATAAACCTAAATATTAAGAAAATTTAAGAATCCGACAAATAAAGACATCGCTCTTCTTTACTTTACTTCTTAGAAGTATTGCACTAAGAAAAATCGGGATTTTTCAATGATAAAAATTATATAGTACATAGTATATTTTGCTAAAGTTGGCGTGATAGGATACCTATGATAGATTTGCAAAAAATATATAATTTAATTCAGAATAACCAAATGATAAGAATGTGGAAACATTAATGTATAGATATTATGAATTCATTAAAAACGTTTCAATGAAAAGTGACTATAAATTAACTGACAGTCAAGACGGTACAAACAAACCGTGGCTAACCAGAAACACGGGTTGCGGTGCTGACATTTGGTCACACCTTTTTTCCTCGATCAGTCATGTGACCTAGAGGGTGAGGCAAACTTATTGTGGATATCTCGGACTAAGATAGCCATACCCCCTAGGACACATGAGTCATCGAGGCCTAAAAAGTGTGACAAAATGTCAGCACCCCAGCTTGTCTTTCTTGTCAGGTACGAATAATACACCGTAAACACAGAATAATACCCCCTAAATTTGTTTATTTTCAAAAGAACATGTCATTACCAGAGTTGGGTCGTTGAAGAAGGGATACCAAACCAGATAATTAATTTATATTTGAATTTTGTATTGAGCACATCCGTTCAAAAATAAATTTTGTTTTGAAAGCATAAAAAGAATAACTGCGCAAATCTGCATATGCCTCTTAAAAATTATGAATTAAGGAAAAACATTTAATAGAATAATTAATTGCGTGAGGAAGGAAATGCATGCAACTTCACGCACCAGTTGAGAATACTTCAAAACTTTCAAAGATAACCATCGCAAGTTATTCCTGCCAAACCGAAAAGACATCTGTTATAAGTCCATTGATTCACGTTACTTATAAGAAAACTGTTGTTGTAGAAAACTCTACTTGTGTTCGGGTTTGTAGTCTAAAAGTCCAGTGTAGATGGGAAATTCTAGTAAACAGTCCACTTGTCAAGGTGAAATAGAAATTTTATTATTCCAAGAACTCCGACGAAGAGTCTG
>JAWZYV010004848.1:0-11494 GCA_038373885.1 Cheiracanthium punctorium | reverse complement strand
AACACTGAAAATAAGTGGAATATGAAGTCCACAAAAGTGTGCTAGATACTCAAGGAAATACGTGGTGTAGAAGTCAGGGAAACAGAAACTTTGAAATCTGTAGGAAACTTGTAGAATTTCTTAGCAATGGCTTTTCTTGAATATTTTTAATATATCACAGTATGACTTGTATCCCTCTTACTCCTCAAGGATTTTTTAATTAAAGTGTTGCAAGAGAGATGAAACTGTATCATTCTAAGCACTTCTAAATCTATGCCATGCTACTGTGGACTTTATTGAAAGTTTTGAAGAAGTGCTGCATGCTATGTGGCATATCATTGCATAAATTCCTCCTTGTTTAAATCGTCATTAAATGAATTCATTAAGCATTCTGTTCTAGATTATATTTATCTTTGGTATATTACGTATATACCTTTAAACTGTTAACATTTAGGAATTTTCTTATTGCAAATTTCATACATGTGGTTTCGAACAGAAAGAACTTCTGAATCCTATACAATGGCAGAGGTGCTATTATTTGCATTCAGAATGTTATTTAAATCTTTTGCAGGTTATCCATTTCTTGACTGATTCAACTATTTGTATTCCTTTTTAAAGATCCAAAATTTACTTTTTATTTCTGTCAAAGAGTCGACAATTTCCGAATGATAGAAATTTAAATGAACATTCATTCCCAAGAGTTCTGTGTATTTTAACTTGCCAGAAACTATGCATGGAAGATTTTTGTGTAATTCCAGATCGGAATTTTGCAGCCTTTCTCCCAAGCATATAATTTCATTTGAATCCAAAATCTGATTTAAATTGCACGATGACTAATCTATGGAATTGCTTTCTTGTGATTTTTATCTGCTTGTTAAAATGCTTTGATTGAATATTCTTCACCCTATAACTATGAGCTATATACAATTCTTTTTGCAGTTAGCAGACCAGATTTTTTGTTGTTATTCCTTACATTGTTAACAAATCTCTTTATCACAGGAGTGATTCGATACATCAACAGTTTGTTGCAATTTTCGATATTTAATATTGCATCATTTGTAGGGGTGGTGTTACAGATTAATCCATGAGAAGATTCTATCATCTGCTACATTTGATTGCCAAAATTCTTCAGATAATGTTAACCATTCTGGTCCTCTGGACCACCTATGATTGCTCTTAAATCTTTGAAAGCATTCAACTCTCTTGTGCAAAAATCTACAGGGTTTTGTTTTCCTTTACAGCACACATGGGCAGCATCTGGAAAGTTTCCAGGCCAAACTTTAAGATGCTAGTTAAGTCGCAGGAAGGTTGTATGAAAGGGATTTTGAATGGTTTTTATGGGATTTCTGTGGGAATTTGAAATGTTCCTCTGCCCGGATCAAAAGTTTTGCAGGGCCACATTTGGCGAGTTACCCATATGCGCCTAACACTAATTCCAGTTCTATGGATAAGAATTTTTTTTATTTGCATGATCCTATAAGCCACAAATGTTCTCCATTCTCCTGATGTCCCTTTTATCCACTGCAAAATCTATATAAAAATAGATGTTGAATTTCTCAATTTTGAAAATGCCTTCCATATATTTTGCGATTTTTTCTGAAATCACTGCTCTCAGGAGTTCTAACTGAGGAACAGTCAGTTGTTTCAGTGGACGAACATTTTAGCTACTGTTTGTAATATATATGGTTTTGCTTTTAGGATTCTTAAGTAATTCTAAAAAGGATGTAATATCTATTTTTAAGATATCTGAATTGTAATAACCCATTATTCCCTAAACCTTTGACTCTATTGTCGTCTAACTCCAGTTTATTTTTAGACCATAGTGTTGACTCTAGATTAATTTGGCAGGGCGCAGCGCCCGGCGGCCTTTTTGTTATCTTTTTAGCGCCCGGTGGCCTTTTTGTTATCTTTTTAGCGCCCGGCGGCCTTTTTGTTATCTTTTTAGCGCCCGGCGGCCTTTTTGTCGTCCTTTTAGCGCCGGACGGCCCTATTTCTCTTCTTTATGCGCCCTCCTGCTTTTACATTTTTATTATTATTAGTAAACAACCAGCACTTTTTATTTCCTACATACCATTTGCAGCCCATCACGATAATACGTTAATTAAAACGGTTACGATTGAGTACAATAATCCCATCATAAAAATAGGTTCGATTGAAAACGGCCCTTCCACAAAAACCGTCTATGAAATCCGATCTTTCCCACAAATGTAATTTATTAAAATGCTTTTTTCAAATATTCTACTCTTTCACAGATCGAAATACTCCTACTGCCCTTTTCTTTGTTTTCTTTTGTGCGAGCCGAACAGCCGAGTAACCCGAAAAGGCCCCTCTTGTATGTTTTGTTTTTGCTGACTCAAGTGAGAAGCCCGATCGGCATTTCACTTAGGAGTTAGGGGAAGAAAATACGGTTGGGAAATTCAAAATTTTCTCAAGTTATCTAAAAATTTCTGATTCCATCTGTCAATTCTCAAATATCAGTGGCTACGTTTGATAAAAATGTAGTTGCGAATTATCAAACAATCATTATACCAGAGTTCGTCGCCAGCTGTATATAATTATTGCTCTTCTCGATGTCTTTAATAGTTTCGCAACACTACGAAGTCCCCCCCCCCCTAAACGATTTGCTCTTTTTAATCGGCTTTCTTAGTACATATTATTCGTAATGTATAACAGTTATTTACTAATCATATATAATTACAGATGATACAGAAAGAATGCCTAAGCAAAACGACGTTTTGCGATTCGAAAATTCGCGGGATTTGCTTGTTTGTTATGGCAAGCCTAGACAAGGGATATCTTCTTAGGGGGGGTGCCTTGGTTGAGTGACTTTTTAAGGAGTTCTAATGGGTATTGACGCGTACATCTTGATGAAACCGACCAAAACTCCAGACCGACAGTCGCGCGGGCGGGGCCCGCCGAACGTGGGAACTTCAACACTTCAGCCGTGTACCATGTTCAGTGGCTTTATCTACTCAAATCCATCTGAAAATCGAGGGATTTGCGACGTTTTGGGAATACAGCAATTGAAACACATTATGCTTTTGCCAAAATCAGAGCATAATAATGATGTTTTTCTTTAGCAATGTAGTGCTAGGGTTATTGGCGCCCGGTGCGGTCTTTCAGTTTGCCGCCCCATTCTTTCCAAGTTTCAGCATTCTGCCCCCCTTTCGGTCCTTTAGTTTTCCACTTTATTATTTCTAAGTGTCCTGCCGGCCACCATGTTTGTTTTTTTGCCGCCGGGGCGGACCCCCCCCCCCCACTTATTACGCCACAGTTTTAATTACATAAATTGGAGTAAATGCAGAATTTAGTAAATCAGACTATTAACAAGATTTGGTATTTTAAATATTCATATTATACACCTTCCGATTTTAAAATTCTCAACATTTTAATGAATGAAGAAAGGAAAAAAAAAATAATAATAAAAGCAAAAGAAATCTAGTTCTGGAAAAGGATGCCTTCAGAAAACAAATTGTGTCATAAGTTAACAGCTAGGTTATTCATAAAACAAACTGTCATCAATTTAAGCTTATTTTCAGTTGAAAAAAAAAAAAAGAAAAAGAATTCTGGAAGGTTTATTAATAGATAATTTGTTTAAATACTTTTGGCACCAGGATGTTGATTATTTTAATTATATTAAGCTGATTAAAAACATTTGATAGTTAAAATAAATATTGATCAGTACTATTTTTATTTTAAAAAGATTAAGATAAGGTTTAAGAAAGAAAATTTAGTGTTTTTAAAGAGACCTTTTTAAGTATGTTACAAGAAATTAAAAATAAAGCTTTATGAAAAATAAATTATTGAAAATATTTTAAACTTTATTTCATACATACCTTTGGACAATTCTGTGAGTTTAAAAAAAAAATATATTAATTTTATACCTGCTAAAAAACTTACATGCAGTAATTATTTTTATTTATTTTAAAGAAATAGTACTTTTTAAAAAACTTATATTCACTTTTCAGGAATGAGCAAGCATTAAATTAGAAGTGAAAGAGGAATAACAAATATATTTCAGTGATTTGATTTGATATGGTGTTCTACATCCCAACCATAGGATGTATTACAAAATTTGCATGACTATGTCATTTTTTCCAGCAATCTTCTGTGTTCTGAATTAAATTTCCCCAATTTCTGTAGTTATCAATTGATGGATGAGTTAAATTGTTTGATGCAATTTTAATAATGTCTAATAGTAATAAGGGTAACTTTGAAAATCTTTACTTTGTACTCATTCAATAATTATTGCAAACAAAAGAATTTAAATAAAATTCTGATTTATATAATTAAATTTTATACATCCTGCATTGCAGAAATTTTATTATTTTTATTACATGGTAAACGCATCTACCCTAATCCACTTACACTGACAGTCCTTTTCTGTTTAAAAGTTTGTACCAATATAGGTGAAATATCATACATGAATGAGATCCAGTAATTGTGGTCCAGTAGTGATAGTGTGATAAAATAGAGGAACAAAAATTAACAGTCCCTCTGCCTTCCCCTACTGCCTAACAAACCATGTCTTACTAAAAATTTCTGAAATCTTCTTCAATAAATGTACTATTCTTATAAATTCTTATGCTTTATAAATATATTCTTATGCTTTTTTTTTAAATCAAAACTTCTAGTTATGTAGATTTAATTCACATATTTATGTCATGTTTAGACCAAAACATTATCAACAAATTATTTTTCCTATTTCGCTTACACTTACTTCTACTGAATATTTTCTCCAAAAGAAGGGGGGGGGGGACTAAGCAGGGTTGGCAAAGTGGACCCAGCCCAGAAAAACCCGCACGGGCTTTTCTGGGTGGGTCCACCAACAAAAACCTGCCTGGGTTTTTGCTTAAAATCATTTCTGAGTCTGCAAATCCCACCTATAGTATTTAGAAATACACTTTACCTTTTAAGCCCAAAACCTAGATGGTTTCTCTTATCAAAATTACATAAAAATAAGTCATATCTATGGTAATCAGATGAAGTTTACCTCAAAATATTTATTTTCTAAAATTAATTTCATTAACTGAAAATTTTGGAACTACTAGACAGTATAACCAACCGTGTTTTTGACAGAGGTAGAGCCATGATCCTTCACAGAAAACAAGCTTTCTTTCTACTTTGAAAGAATTAAAAAATATTATTAATCATATTTCAATTACTTGTATTCATTAAGAAATATGTAATTATATATAACTAATAATATTTTCACTTTAAGAAATATAAAGAAAAAACCACTGAAATTTTCAGTTTGAAAACATCACACAGACTACTTTTTGCTATTATACTGTTTTTATTATTCTTTTACTTATTTAATTTTTGTTTTTATAGCAAATATGCAGTGATTATTATAAATAAGTTTTGATACCACATTATAATGAACATTTTCATGTATCAACTTTTTCAAACTGTAAAAGAAATAATGAAAATAAACTGTTGATAATCTTCTAGTAAAAAACTATGCAAAATATGACATGTGTGATTAATGTCTAATGATAATTCCAATTAAAGTTAAATGACAACAAACTAAAAATGTAGAATGAAAAATATATTTCAAATTAATTATAATTGATCTATTTTACAGTTTACCAATCAATATCACATTCACTTTGATTTTTGTGGTAATATTTGTAAATCTTTACTAATTTTTCACACTGCTCTGAGCCTAGTCTGTTCTGCAACTTAAACCATATGAATCCAAATGTAGGAAAATTCTCTCAATGGAAGCAGAGTTAGATGGAACAGAATGCAGAGATTGAAAAAAACTACAAAAATCAGAATCTAACTTGTTGTTCTTCTGTACCTTTTCTTTAAGAATTTCCCACCATTTTGAAGCTGTAAATTGTGACACAATATTTTCTGAGAAAAGTGATTTAGGAAAATAGTCTATGTCTTTAATTTTAAAAGCCATCATTGCAGGTAACCGCTCTGGATGATACTGTATTATCCATGCTTCAACTTCTTCCTCTTCCTCTGAATTAAGCTTTTCCCCTCCATACTTTGCATCCATTATATTAGCTAAAAAATGCTCAGGTCTCATAATCTGTTTATACCGTTTCACTATAACTTCCTTGTGCTGTTTCAATTCTTCTGATTCCATTAAATTTTTCCATATTTCTACAGAACGTGACAGTGTGGTTGTATCCTTTTGCAGCTCATCAAGAGCTGAAGATAAAATAATGAGCTGCTTGTTTAAATTCAAACACTCCTTGTAAATTGACACATTATCCAATATTTTTGGATTTTTGTGGAGGGGAGGGGATGTTTTTGCAATTTTCGTCTCAAATTCATTTTGGTGCTGAGATGCGATTGTTACATATTTATGATAATTGTCCAAAAAGCTCGAAATGCACATTTTGTGTGAATTCCAACGTGTATTGTTAGGTATTTGTGGCATCAAACAAAAACCCACAAAACCCCGGGTTTTTGCCAACCCTGGGACTAAGACAAATTGGAAAAAATCTTACTAAGAATTGTAAGTCAGAACACATATTACAACTGTACATGTTAAAGTTTCGGGGATCAGACCGTTTCAAACCAGTTTCTATATGTCATCTACCTGTACATTCTCGTGGAACCCCAAAGTGCCCTTTTTGAGAACAGGGTGCCCCTTTTGAAAATTTCCCCCCCGGCGGCCCTTTTTTTCTAGAGTCAACACTAGACCAGCATTTACTTAAATACATGGAGTTGGTTTTTAATTTCCTTAGCTACATTCACCATCCATTAGCAATTTATCTGCTTTAATCACAATGTTTTGCAAAACACTGGAATTTGCAAAGACACTCTTTGAATGTTTGCTGAAAATGCAATTTTTTTGTTTCCAAATCTTTAAATCAAAATCAAAAAATCATTTTAAGTTTAGTCCTTGACTTAAATATTAGTTTAAGTATTTTTTGCTTATTTTCTTTAGAAGATGCTTGTAATATACGGTTCTGACCTTTCTTGCAGTTTATTTTTCTTAACAACTGCAGGGTGGGGCATATAGTAACAATTGTCCAATTTTATTTCAGTATTCTGACATTCTTCAGTTATCACTTCCCTCAGTTGTGTTTAAATAACATTTTTTATACAACAAAGGATATCTTTTTAATCTGCATATTAGATTATTAAACCGAAATTTTGAGAGGTCAAAATTATTATGATGTATTTTTGCCCTATCCATCCATGTTAATTTTCCTTTGTATGTCCCAGTCTCAAGTTTTATACTTTTCCGAAAAATTTTAACACTTTGCGAACTCAAATCCAGACAATATCTGGAAATCAAAGACAATTGATTTTTTCAATCTTTCACGTTGCAGTAAGAGGGAAATGTTCACCACCAATTAAAATTCTGATTGACTGCACTCTTTGTTAGCCTGTGCAAAATTTTCCTATCTAATCAGTGTTTTTTTTTTCATTCATCCGTACCTATCAGCATGAAACATGTTTTTTCTGTCTGAAGCGCTTCTAGTTCAGCTGAGCAAGTGAGATTTTGTAATCTCAGTTTAATCACCTTACAGGATTTTTTAATTGGTTTTCCATTTGCTAAATGAATAAACATTTAACTTTCCTTCTCTATTTATAGGAATGTTTAGCTCTTTAACAATATCTTAAAACAGAACTTTTTGAGAATGGTGTTTGAAATAGAAGTGGGATGAATTAATATGCCACAAGCTAGTAAGAAAATATCACTTCCTTCTTTTGATTTGTGTTGATTTTGAAATATAGTTGTTACTGTAGTTTAATTGTTGGGTTGTCATTCTAATGCTTCACTGACTGACTTTTGATGTTTCTTTTAACACTTGGGGAATGGTTCAGCTTTTGAATGACAATTCTGAATATTGCATTCAATGAAGTTGTTGGTGCTCTAAAAGTTTTAGGTTTATATTTATTAAAGTTGTGTGAGTTTTCTGTTTTTATAATTGAATATTTTGTTTTTTTTTTCCAAATTCGGAGTTGTTTAATTTTGTGAGGTTTTCATTTCTTGCTGTATTTTCTATTGAGATAGTAAATATGGTATAATGCCACTAACAGAAATTTTTTTTTACTTATATGTAAAAATAAAAGTAATAGTGATCAAACAAAATTGCTTCATAAATATTAGACAAAAGAAGAAGCTTTATTCCAGCTGCAAATTACTGTGCTATTTATTTTGATCATAACCTTTTAACTTGGAAAGGCATTTTTACCATAACAATCATTCCATGTACTGCAGATGTTAACAAAAAGCAGCGAGAATCTTTGCTGGCCAAAGCAAGATGACACTACATCGGTGTGCCATGAAATTGTGTTTAACTGTTTAACATGCGGTAGTCATGCTGTGAAACTACCTAATTAGAGTGCTTTCACTGCTAGTCACAAAAACATTATAGCACTAATCAGTAGCGGCTCGTGAGTTATACTGGTGGTAGTGCTGCGACGTAGGACTTCAGAAACGATTGTCAGCGATCTAGAAACACCCGTACATAGAAAATTCATAGTTCCTATGGATTTACAGTTTAAAGCTCCAGATTGATAAAAACGCGTTTCCACTCACTTAACTCCTTTTACCTGCTTTTATATAATATTCCAATAACTGTTGCTGTGTAAACGAAAATTTGAAAAAATTGAAGACTACAGAGTAATTATATTTACTTAAATAGAAAACACATTCTTCGTTCTTTGCAATGAGCAAATTCTTCAATAACTCTGTGATTAAAATGTTTTATATCTCTTTTTAAGTCTTCACTTGTACTTAACATTGCTAAGGCTGATAAACGCTCTTCTAGCATAGTACTTCTTAAGAACGTCTTTATTCTCTTCAGCGTGGAGAAGCAGCGCTCTGGTTCTGAAGTTGTCATCGGCATCGTGAGAACGATTTTCAGCAAAGAGTTCACTTCACTAAGTGAATTTTGAAGTCCTTGATTTACAATAACCTGATGAAGGTTTAGAGGTAACCTGATGATAGATGTTTGGAGAGGCAATCGTGGCCAGTAGCAAGGCGAAAAACAGCAACAGATCTGTCCCTTGGCCAAAGTGGAATATTCGTGATTTCCTCGATCCATTTCTTGTCTTTGTTTGCTTCTTTTATGTTTTCCAATAAGCCTCTCTAAAAGATTTTTTAATTAACCATTTGGTGGTATAGAAAGGAATTTGTTTTTCTGTTATTCGTATAATTTTAGTTGCTTTTTTTGCCAGGGAATCTGCTGTTTCATTTCCCTGGAGTCCACAATGTGCTGGTACCCACTGCCAAACATTATTTAACCTTAGTTACACTTAAGGATTTCAGTACCTTAGTCCTCAGGAAATATATTTCCGCAACTCTTCCATGGCCATCTTCAGTCCTTTTCATTCCTTAGTGGAATGGCGTTGTTGTCTGTTCCTCTTTCTTCTTAACGGATCTTCCGTCAGAAGGAGGGTGTACTTTAAATGAATAAGCTGATTCATTGTAAGTTTTAAAATATCATCGCAGTAAACAAATTGTTATTTTTTCACAACTGCGTCTGAATAATTTAGCAGCAGGCACACATCTGACTGGCACCCCAACAAGCACTATACATCAGATGTTTATGTTTCTATCTAATCAATAGTCAAACAGTACATCCCTCTGGAGAAATTTCACATTACTTGGCATGTGTGTCTTTATAAAAATACTTTTCTATTTAAAAAAAAAAAAAATTGCTTTTTCGACTTTAATGATTTTTTTTTTTTTGCGTGTGTGTGTAGATATTTTCTTTATTTTAGGAAATAATATGAAACATCAAGATCTTTAACACAACCTTACAGAATGCAAAATAATGGATATGGAATTATTTCATTGGATTTTAGAAAAAAGATGTTTGATTGAAAATTTTCTTCACTGTTTATGTAAACCTAAATAAATGCTCATTCAGTTCTGTTTTAAATAAACCAACAGTACTTTATGGGCATTTTTTTGGTTATTGATACATTTGTAAAAGTAAGTTATTTTAAATATTTTCAATTGAAAGACTTTACAGTAAGGGGATAGTTTAAACAAAAGCTATAGGCTCTTCTAGATAAATGTTTTCCATAATTCAGTTGAAAGTTACTCTGAATCTGAGTCTGTTAGCAACTGTATTTGCCAATAAACTAATATATTCCGATATTCATACATTTCTTTTTTTTAAATATCACTCGTCATCAAGCAAAAATATTTGGACCAGTTGGCCTGAAGTACATTTCAGTCATTGCTCCAAAATAATAATAAGAGGAAGAATTGGAGTATTATTAGCACATTGGCTGTGATTAAATATAAATAGTAGACAAAAGTTTCTTCGTTTTCTCAAATCATCAGTGGCATTTCGTCACTGAAAAAGTACCCTGATTCGTTAAGAAGGCTCTACGCAGAAACTTCTGAAAAGATACGGTTGATTAAATATAAATCAAAACTTTCTTAAGTTTTATACTTTTTAATCTGCCATAAAAGATAGGCCTGCCCTTAAACTTTGGATTAACACAAAACAAAAGTTTTGTATATATGATATGTCTTCTCTATAAAGGAACAAGATTTATTTACATTCATGAAAATGTGATTTAAATTATGGTAAAGCTGTTAAATTGGATTTTATTAAAGTTATCTGATTATTTAATTTGTAAAGTGGAAGAGCAGGAATGTAAAAGCATTTTACTTTTGCTTGGTAGATGCATAAACTCCCAAATGAATTTATTCTGAACTACTTCGATACACGGTAGACATAACAATTCTATTTAAATACTTTTTACTTTTTAATAAAGTTATCTTTCATTATGTAAGGAAATGCACTGTATATTGATCAAACATTCAATATTATGTCCTTAAAATGAAACTTTATCAAAAGCACAAAAGTCAAGCTTTCTAACGGTATAGAAAAGGAAATAAAATTCATATAACAGTTACAATTAATACTTGGATAATGTTTCAATTTATTTGCGAAATGCAGGTGCTGCTGAGATTTTAAATACTTATTTTCTTTTAGAACAAAATTCTGTGCACCAAAGAGCAATTTGTGGCATCATATCCACTGAAACTCATGTAAATAAACATGCAAAAAGCGTGAGATTCCTTTGCCAACTCATTGCACAGTGTTTGCACCTATGGAATTTAGAGAATTAATTGCAGGTAGTTCCGTAAGAGATGACAGGAAACTTTCTGCCAAGTAAGTGTTTCCAAATCTGTTACCAGTTTCCTACATACCGTATATATATATATTGGAAACTCCTATATTTAGACCTCATGCAAGTCAGATTTTTAATGGGAAAGGATCAGTCAAAAAATATCGTGTTATCTTCAGGCTAATACGATAATTCATGAAAATTTTGTAAGCTATTGAGAAGTGCATATACATAAAAAACGATTTAAATTTAAAAAAGATCAGCAATAGAAGAAATCAGCAGAGGCTTTTAATAAAGGTGTTGATGATAAAATTAAATGACTATATGTGCATGACATTTCACATATTAGCCAGTGATATAAGTGTTTGAAGGCAATACATTTCTATAGTGATATGCGATCCCCCTGTAATTTATGAATCTAAATTCAACAGGGCCATACACC